>JASGAT010379836.1:0-12956 GCA_030220025.1 Chelon auratus
GTTATTAATTGTTACCTTAATAACAATGGGCATGCTTTGCAAGTGTGCTAATAAGATGATTATAACCAAACATAAAGTCAATGAAATATCTGATCACATGTTATGAGACAAGCTGAAGGCGAGGAACTTACTGGCTGCTCCGATGCCGATGAGCACAGAGGTCAAGTAGAAGGACCATGTTGAAGGTATGATGAACACTGCAACGTAGCCGCTAGACACAAACCCAGCCGTGAGTCGACACGTTTCGGCAAAAATCCTGAATGCAGTCTGCAATCAGCATTAAAAGCTTACCTGTAGAGGAGACCACTCAAAAACATAGTCAGCTTAGGCCCGATTACTGTGACAACAGTCGGCGCAAGTAAGTTGGAGAATGAAAAGACCCCGTAGATGATCCCCAGGCTTTAAAACAAAAAGAGGCAAAGAGAAGACAAAGTGAAGCAAACTTTTTTTTACAAAGAAACATTTGGTTTGTCTCTGAGCTCTGAGGACTTACCTGTGGTACCCGCTTCCAGTGAAAGTAGCATTTCCCAGGCTTTTTACTACAGTTTGCTGAAATTCATGAAAGAAAAAATCTTTGTGTTAGGCAGTGTTGCAAAAAAAATAAAAAAATGGGTCAAATGCCATTCATCCGGTTTGATCATTTCCCTGATCACTGAGGAAAATTAGAAACACGAGATGCGCCTGACATGCTCCTCTGAATGGCCTGTTTCCTGCTGCACATTTGAACTCTTTTTTTTGTTTCTTCAACAAAATAAATATACAGGATTATAGGATTATAGGAGAAACGCACACGTTGCCATTATATATGTAGAATTGCACAGCATTGGAATCAGTTTTCGAATAGGTTTCAGAGCTGGAAAGTCAGGAAGTCTGCTCCATGCATTCAATTCCAATCTCAGCTCACGGCACATGCCCTCGGAGCGCTCTCTGCAAATCTGCTGAAACGTTTCTGAAAGTCAAAAAACTGAAACGCTGGTTAACTTACTTCAATGTTCCCGCAGGTGGTGAAGGCGGTGAATATAAACAGGAATCCCACACCCAAAACCACAACGTTGAAAGTCCTCCTGTCTGCCATGGTGTCTTCCCAGCGCTCCTATCAGTACATTTTAAGTTGGTTGCACCGACAACTAATTTGGGTGAGCATTTCAACAAAGTCGCGCCGGGAAAGTTTACTTTACTAACTGTTTAGTTACAGTTTAATGCGCAAATAGCGGTCAGAGGACGAGAGGCGCAGAGTGCGGGACACAAACAGGACTTAAGGACGCTTCCTCTCTGTTATACCAAGTACGCATGACAACTTGTGACTTTCATTATCAGCAATATTTCGTGGTCTTCCTTTTACTGGGACTTATCCGTCATGGTGTCGTCATCCTCCTATTTTTCTTTTTTTTTTTTTTTTCCTTTTTCCCCCTTCGGGCTGCTTCTTCTTCTTCTCTCATGAAATTTGCGGTAATTTAAACTCATTTAGCTTTGCTGCCTTCCACAGGTGACTAAGAGGAACAGTCCCCAAATTAAAACGAAGCGTTTTAGTGACTTACCCTAAAAAAATAAAAAAATAAATATTTTATAGTATTATATTTTTTTCCCAATTTCTTATCAATAAGCACACACTATTTGGATTCTGTTCGTATTGATAATGTAACAATTATTCAATAATAACCACGTACATTTTCATTTCCAAACTAAACTAAATAAACTAATCATAGATATTACAAAAGCATGAAGGTAGAAAACTATGTCAAAGTAGGCCTAACAGTCAGTGATGTGTGTTTTGAAGCAGAGCCTCAAAATACTGTTGACAAGCAATAACTGAGAAGTTCATGTCAGTTATTTGAAATTGTTCACCCCCTAATAACTACAACATCCAATAGGTAATCATTTTAAATATCGAGCCTATACATCACTGAAGGAAATAAAAAAAAAAACTTTGCCAGTAGCCATTGGTTAAAGTGCCACCTCTCGGTGTCTGCGTTTGCTGCCACTCAACAAAGAAGCGTAGTGGAGCGAGAGGCTACACCGCCACTCACTTCCGCGTTTGCTAAAAGTCCCGTATGTTACATGTGTTTTTAGTCAGTCAAATTGAAATCTTTCCTTTGCGAATAGTGTATGTGGCTGAATTACCTCTGTATACTATTATGGCGATCTTAAATATAGCTAAATGTGCCAAATAATAACTTTATGTGCAGTTAGTTTCTTGAGCGCATGCGTATTGCCATTCTGCCCGTTAACTGTCTACTCACTGAAACTACAAACGTTTTAAAGTCGTGCGGGTAACTATAGCTAAATCTTAATTCCATTTTAATACATGTAATCATTTTTCTTCCCCTGTGTTATGTTGTCACGCGTAGATGTGTGGGCACGGACGCAATTTCAGCTCTTCTCAACTTTTGTTTCTTGAATATCAAATTCATCCTGCTTCCTGTAATCTCTTTGCCACAACCTACAACAGATTGTACACAATCATCATGGCGACCCAGGATGGTGGGTATTGAGAAAATATAGCAGTATTTACTTAATATCTTTACATTGAGCGTATATGGTATTACTGGAATCACGTGTACTTCTTAATGGCATATAAATATACTACGCCGTTAATAGACTGTTGTGAGCATTTGCGTCTCGCCCGCATCGTTATTCTTTAAATGTTGAGCAGTGTTGCAGCTAGCTAACGTGAACGACTGCTAACAGTAGTTACAATTAGCTAGATGTGAGCAGGGCTAATGTGAATTTTAGAAGATTTAACAAATGTTATGTTTGAACTGGTTAACTTAAGCTGTTAACGTGCCAACTAAATATGGTCAAGTTAAATAATGGTAAGAACGACGTATCCATGTACAGTATCCTGCGGTAACGTTACCAGTGTTGAAACCAGTAAGGCCAAACGTATTACAAGACCCGGGTAGATTTTAAGGTTTTTAAGAAAGCATGTCTGTTTTGGTTCAGGCGTGTTTCATGATATTAATTATCCTCTCGCCGTAAACCCTGGGAAGAGTTTCTCAGTAGAGGGGGGGAGAAAACAGCGGTGGAAAGAGCTAGAAAGACCACGAGTGAGAAAGTGAGTGAGCAGAAAAAGCGAAACTAGACTTCATACAGATTTGTCAATGTTGACTCAGTTATCTTTCTATTCTTTAGCTACGTATAGTGTGCACGTATTCGTGACTGCGTATAAAACAAATATATATTTTAGTTTATATAAAGGAATTTAAAATTGAATACGTGTTAGACAAACTAAACCATTGTTAAGCAAATTAAAAGACTCGTTTTATTCATGGTTTGTACCACATTAAAGCCAAAATTAATAATGAAATAGTATCATTTAAAGTCGCTCAAAATAAAATGATATATTATTTGATAAGAAAAAAAAAAGAAGAAATAAAAACAGATGTAAGTGGGGAAAAAATTAAAACAAAAGGATGAACTGGGTTTCCCCCAGGAAGTGTAAGCCTTCCAGGTCAAGGAGGGCACGCCTCTTCCCTTCATGATTAGTTTAGTTTTTGGTCGTTAGCTTAGCTGCAGTAAGATTTGCTGCTCCTTTCTTCTTATATGATTGTAAAGATGTGTTTGTATCATTTTTTTTATTTTATTTTATTTATTTTTTTTGCGCTGCTGGTCTAACAAAACAAGATCTCTTTTTTCCTACATTTTTGCAGCAAAGCAATTCATGGAAAAAATGAAAATAATCATTAGTTGCAGCTCCTCTTGTTGTATCTCATTTGCTGAGTGAATCAGCATGTCTGCTCTAATGCGTATTCATTGTTATTCATAAAAGTTTAAGCTCTCCTATGTTAGTGGAGATGATTATCCTTTCAGGAAAAGTGGTTCATCTTTAGTGATAAAACTGCAGGACACACCGGTGAGGATAAATACAAGGAATCTATTTATTTTAGCAAATATGTAATGTTTATCAGAATGACATGTTGGTTATGGTATAGCAGGAATATAAGAAATTTGCCGGTTAGTTAGAGACATGCATTTAATCAGCTGTGTCTTCAGCCTGCACTGTTTCCATCTGTAGATAAATTTTATGTTGTCATACATTTGTATTCGGTTGTTTTCTACTGGTCTGTTTTGTTGGCATTGATGGACTTGTCCTCTGCGAAAATTGCAAGACACACATGCTGATTAAGTTTGTAGTATGTCGGACATACTGTATGAGATATGTCTTTCTGAAAATTTGCACATGTATGGGAAATCTGTGATATCCTATTTTGAGAACTAACATTGTTGTACTTGGCAGCTTCGAGAGGATTTCATTGAAATCAAACATTTTTGCTCTTCCAGGAAGTGAAGAGGTCATAATGGAAACTGAGGCAAAGCCAAAAGAGGCTGAACCAGTAGGTGAAGATGTCGAGAAAGGCGACGCAGAATCTGCGTCTTGCACGGATGCGGGAAATGCCACAACTCAGGACTCTAGTATTAGCAATGGGGACGATGCTGACGACGAGCAGGAAACAGTGGACTTGAAGATTATATGGAACAAGAACAAATATGATCTGAAAATTCCTGTTGATAGCACCGGAGCCAAACTAAAAGACAGAATCCACTCACTTACTGGTAGGAGCACGCCGTGGTGAAACACTATATTTATAGTGGATGTTTTTGTTTTGTTTTTCTTAGTGATTCACAAAAAAAAACAAATAACAAAACACTGTTTTCTTTAATCTTCATAGGTCTTCCACCGGCGATGCAGAAAGTGATGTACAAAGGACTGCTTCCAGAGGACAAGACGCTACGTGAAATAAAAATTACAAGTGGTGCAAAAATAATGGTGGTAGGCTCTACAATAAATGATGTATTAGCTGTAAACACACCCAAAGAGGTCATTCAGCAAGAAGTTAAAGCTGAAGAAAATAAGAAGGAGCCTTTATGCAGGCAAAAGGTAATAATTCTTACTTTACTGTTTAGTGTTGCAGATATTTTATGGTAGTTTGCGTGATATTAAAGCTCTATTACTATTTCAGCAACACAGGAAAGTTTTGGACAAAGGTAAACCAGACGACATCATGCCAGCTATTAAAGGAACAAAGGTGAGATAAGATAATGTAATCCTCTAATTTATCCTACAGTGGGGACAGTATACTGTACAAAATGCTGAGTATACGTACTTTTGACCCATTTTTTCAACTGCCTTGTCCTCCTTACAGGAACGATTACCGACAGTGCCTTTATCCGGAATGTTTAACAAATCCGGAGGAAAAGTTAGACTCACTTTCAAACTGGAGCAAGATCAGTTGTGGATTGGAACAAAAGGTGAGATGACTTACTTTTTCAAGAATTCACTACAATCCAAAGATTAGAATTTCATCATGGTCTGTGTTTTCTCATCTACAGAGAGAACGGAGAAAGTTCCAATGGGCTCCATTAAAAACGTAGTGTCTGAACCCATCGAAGGCCATGAGGACTATCACATGATGGTAACCGCTGCCGATGTCTCTGTTTCATTAAAAATTCCAAATGCTCAGAGGCCAAGACAGGTGTTCATATCATTGAGCGTAGCGTTGAAGGTTAAAACTGTGTGGTATTTGTTTGAAGAAAACCGAGGGAACAGAGCAGCGCAGTTCAGTCAGATTTAATTTGTAAAAGGTCTTCTGTGTAGGTAGGTAAACAGCGGATGTAGCTGTTCACTGAAGTGACTGGAGTGTGTGTGTGTCAGAGTGATGGAGTTTGCTGTTTTGGGCTCTGCAGTGGAGCGGGAAATGTCAGTGACTTCTCTAGATTAACCTTTATGTGTAAAGGCACTTCTCTTCTTCATTGTCTGAAATAGTAGTGTTGGGGGAAAAATGTAATTGAATCAGGTAGAAGGAGAAGATCATAGTTGTTTTCAAGAGAACAAAAATGGTGTGTCATTATGTTCATATAAATCCTTTTTTAAAGAGGATGTTTTTCTGAGGGATTTAATCTTTTATATTGGATTCCTATATTTTTTTCCATGGGTATAAATTATCCATCCATCTACTGATCAAGGACATCATGTATTAATAATATTAATAATACAAGTTTACATGTGTATAATGCTGTGAATTCCATGGCAACAAGCCACATGTGCATTCAGTCGAAGGCGGCTGGTCCGGTATCTGCGCATGTGTGAGTGAGGCATTGAGGGTCTTCCATGTTGCTGGGATTTTGTGCCGCCTCATCACACACCGCAGCCTGCATCCTTCCATCCATTCCAAATCCACGTGTTGTTGCGCCTGCGGGCCACAGGTATCATATCGTAATGCACAATAGTGGATTCACAACAATGCAACCTTGTATTCAAATGTTAAGTACA
The DNA here is from genome assembly GCA_030220025.1 of Chelon auratus. Taxonomy (NCBI): domain Eukaryota; kingdom Metazoa; phylum Chordata; class Actinopteri; order Mugiliformes; family Mugilidae; genus Chelon; species Chelon auratus. The sequence goes on from JASGAT010379836.1 coordinate 6,272, forward strand.
TGTGACTCCAGCAGCTTGCTCCGCGTGTGTTCCTGCATCACTAAAAAGGTTGAAGAGTAGATCAAAGAGGAATTGGTATTCATATTTTAAAAGAAAGAGAAGGTTGTAGGGAAAGGTTTGGGGATTTACAAATTGCAAAAATGTTGTTATGTCCTGCAAATTACTTTTTTGTTATAAGGAGCTTATAACAAGTGACTATCCACAATATGTATGTCACACTAGAGAAATCAGTGTTTCTATATGCCATTAATCATATTCTAATATAATCAAATATGTCTTCCACTTTTCCAGGCTTTTCAGTTGGGTCCAACGGAAGCGTCTCAATATTGGGTGTACTGGGTGCCTGCACAGTTCGTCGATGCAATCAAAGACACAGTCCTTGGAAAATGGCAGTATTTCTAATGTGCCTCTTTTTTTCTGACAATGATGAACTGGGATTGAGAGGAACGGCCAATAAAAATGAAACTGGAGTCAACAGTGAGGCTTAAAGGAACTTCTCTGGATATATATCCGAAGGAAACTGACAGATGCCTGTGGACTAATCATATTCTTTTTAGGTTTAAAGTGCACTATGTGGCAGCATAACATTTCTCAGCCCTGTTGATCATTCAAGGTTTTCAGCAAATGCAAGGGAAAACTATGAAAAAATTGTACAGAAATTGCTAACACGTTTCTTCAGTTATTCTTAAAGAAATAAAAGTTATTTAATGAAATTAATGCACCAGGTCATTGTTGTCTCTATTCTCTGTTTGTCTACATCTAATGTTGTTTTTTTATATATAACTTTAACTTTCTACTTGGGGATGGATGTAGTTTCTTCCAGTTCATCTCTGGAAAATTGCTCAAACCGTCCAGTCGTATATTTGCTGTTAGTGAACAGCAATACTCAAATCCTGTCACAAATTGATTAGACTGACGCCTGGAGCCACTCCGTGACTTTTCAAGCCGTTTCTGTCTGCTTTTGGCTTTTTGTTTTGGGGTCGCTGTCTTGCTGAAAAATAAACCTCCACACAGCAGATTCCTTGCTGACTGCAGCATATTTTCCTCCAGGATTTCTGTGTTTACCTATTAGCCCTTCTGTGATGTATGTAGTTTGCCGTGTATTAAACAGCTTAAAAAAAAAAAAAAAAAAATAGCTTGATTTTGGTCTCAGGCTAGAGAACTTTCTAGCATTTAATTTTTGAGAAACCTACTTTTGCTGTGTCATAGAGTTACATTCTGGACGGAGGAAATTAAGCTGAATTTACAAACCATATTAGGCAAGTATTCAAAGAGACTTATGCCACAACAGGAATTGCATATATTCTAGTAATAAACTCCTCAGTCAAGATTACTGTCCTTACTAGAACTGCATTACACAAAAAGTTAATTTCTTTGTTTCTTGAACACAGCATTGCTGGTTAATAAACAGCCTAGCATTTTAAGAGAACAACAACAATGTCGGTTGGTTCTAGTTTTAATTAGTGTGTAATTATTAGTATTGATTAAGTTTTGATGTTTTTATGCAGCTTAAACAGGAATTTAGACTCAAGTGACAGAGTTTGCGGTGAATACTACACCACAGATGAGTTTGTTCCTATCTCTCAACACATATGCAATTGCGTTTTTATGCTTTTGGTCTCCAGTGTAAATTTATTTATTAATTTTCTACCTCACTGTTGCCAAGTGTTTGCTGAAGGGATTGTTGGGCTTGTCTATAAAGTGAAAAGCCCTTACATGACAAATGTTATGATTTGGCAGTACAAAAAGAAAAGAAGGGATTCTCACAGCTATTGTATGCACATAAATTGAAGCCAAAATCCAGTATGAAGTCAAGTTTTATTTTGACTGAAATGCTATGCTGTATGAATTAAAATAAATGCCAAATATGATAGAACTGCAGTGTATTTCTTGGAAACTGACCTTAAATCATAAAATAATTCTTAATGAACAATTTATTCTAAAAATAAACTAAAAAAACACTGTTAACCACAAAGGTTGACGTTCAGATGTAATGCTTTTACTCTGAAAATGTTCTGGGCCGGATGTTGTTGTTAGCGGAAAAAAAGAATACCGCAACTATTTTTTTTTTAAATTATTTTCATTATTAATTGTCATTATTATTGCATTAAGAAAGCTAACTGCTTATTTAAGTTGTATTTTGAATTTGATTTGTATTTTGAACTTGTTAATAAAGTTTACACAGGAAAAAAAAAAATCCCACAACTTCCGGTTAATTTTGAGCTCGGCGCGAGTCGCGGGAAATAGGAACTTTTCAAGCCGTGGTCCACTGATCCAAGGCAGCTGCAATGTCCATGAGACAAACAGAGAAGACAGACGTCGAAAGAAAACGTTCTCCGCCCGTTAAAGTGTTGTCCAGCCAGCTGAGGATGGCAGGGAGCCGGGGCAACGCTGACTGCGGGGAGGGATGTGTCATCAGGCTGGGCAGGGGTCGTTCCCTGCAGGTCTCATTGGTGTGGATGCAGGGGACTGTCCTGGAGGTCCAGCTGGACAGAAGCACCGTGCTGTTGATGGATGAGACCGGCACTTTTATTGTTCAGGGCGTCAACAGCATCCCCAAAGGGAGACCGTGTTTGTCCCAAGGTAAGTCAGCTAACTAACTAAAGATGGTGCTGTGTTTCTCTGCAAGTTTTCTACACATAACTCATAAAGCTTTAAATTATGGATGCATGACACTCTAGTTGTCATTAATAATGAATCTACACCTTTCTGTCTTGATCATTTGGTCATCAATAAAATAGTGAAACATGTTCATCACAATCCTAAATTGGGCATTTAGTTGGTCTGCTGACCACCAATGAGACAACTCATGCCTCCTGTCAAGTCCTGACTTTCTGTGTTACTGTTGCTAGTTTAGACAAACAATATAAACAATATAATATATAAACAGATATTAGAAATATTTATAGTCTGTTCAACAGTTTTCACAGTTTTTGAATGCACAAAATTACGTGTTTTAATGCTAAGTCTACAAAATTTCAACGTTCCCTTTCGCAATGGACCTTCGCATTGCCATCATTTGTCACCCCTAGCAACAGTAGCACGGAAGTGCGGATTTGACCAACGGTATGGAGCTCTCTGATAGGTGGTCAGCAGACCAATCAGAAGGCCTGAAAAGAGTCACAATCAGTACAAAAAGTTCCAGAAAGTATCCTTCTCCATTAACTTGGATATTTGATATTCTTGCTAAAACTGTTAATATTTCACAAGTACGTATGAAATATTATGTTGTACAATATAATATTGTCCCAAGATAAACAATATTTGCACATCCCAAATGTCCTACCACTCTGACAGTACTGCACAACTAATTGCACTTTATACTCTGACTACCCTTTTGTACTTGCTTATTTTACTTATTTATTTTCTATTCTTAAAGTAAGTTTATTTCCTTTATTTTAGTTTAGCTGTTTTAGTTGTGTGATGGGACCTCACACACTGAATTGCTCAGTGTAACTCTTACTGTTTGCTGTTTCTTGAATCTTAGTGGATTCATTTATTAATTCCTTAATCGAGAGGTGAAGGGATTAATAAAGAGATAAAACCTGTCAGACAATATAAGACAAGATATTTAAATCGCCTGCCTTATAATGCCTGCTGTATTTGGAAAAAGGTAGAAAATGGAGACTTTTACTTCTAACAGAGGATCAGTCAAAAGATATTTTTATTTATTTATTTATTTTTAACAAGCTATATTTGCTGCAAAACTAAACGAAAGGCATCTGTGTAACTAATAGCAATCCTGTGATCCATATCACTGAGACACCAAAAGCAATGATTGGTTAAACTATAATGTATCTGTTGACCATGTTAGTACTTAAACCTGTATTTGTGGGAAAAAGTCTATAAGGCTTTAACTCTTATGGACAGAGTAACACTGTAAGTTCACAAACTTGAAATATGAAGCATTGCTGTAGTGGCAGTAAAGTTTTTGTTTTGTTTGTTTTTCTATGCTAACCAGATAACAGTGCAGTTTATTGTCCATCATTCAGTTCACATGATTCAAGTTAATTCACTTTAAGTGTTTCCACAGCGAGCAATAAGAATCGGAAATGGTTTGGCCTAAAGAGGAGCATTGCGGCTGAAATTAACCGCCGCGTCTCCCTTTCTCTCCTTGAAGCCTCTGTCAGTGAACAATTGCCCACTCGCTGCTCTTGTTGCAGGCAAATATGTCATGGTGATGGGTGTCATCCAGGCCGTCTCCCCGGAGCCAGTCATCCGTGCCGTGAAGATGGCAGACCTCTCTGAACTCGCTGCACTTCACAGGCGGATGTGGAAGCTGGAGGTGGAGGACCTGCAGCAGGTGCTGGCCTGAATGCAGAGCTGCTGGGTGGAAATGTCGCGCCCGTCCCAGCTGGGTGTGCAGTGCTGAGGGACTCTTGACAAATGCAAAATGACCAAAGAGGCAGGTCTTTTAGGGAAGAGGTGCTTTATATTTATTGTTCTGTGTACTGAAGTTTAACCACTATTAAAATGATTTACTTTCTAGTCCTCTGCCTGTTTATCTGTTATGAAGAGTATTTGAATATTTGTAGTATATGCATTGTATCAGGATTGACAAATTGAGACTGTTTTCTGTGTTTTCTATTTCATGTTCTGTTTGCTTTACATTAGTTACACAATTACTTTACAAATTAAAAATGTCACCAAGCAGCAGCCTCCAAGGACTAAAAAAACAAAAAAAAGGAAACCATGCAGAAACTGCAGTTCCTCCAACAGCCTCTTGAGGCAGTCTGCAAAAGCTAGTCAATCCCCACAGACCTACATGTTAATAATTTATTTTATTTTACCATTCTTGTATAATAAAACATTTAACAGTATTTATGAACTGTGCTCTTGATTGTGTGCCTTCTTCCAAGCTGATCACAAATATATTCCTATGGGAACCTCTGATCTTTGTGTTTATGAAACCAGTTCCCTTTATTCCGTCCTGGCTTTACTTCAGGTGCACTGAATAATATGAACTTGCACATGTCGGAGAAACCCTACTGTGGGTTCAGTTGGAAACGCCAAAACCTCAAGGCTGAAAATTTAAGCAAGAAGGGAGTTCCACGTTAAACTTTACAGCAGAAATAAACAGTGAAAGGTGGGTGCACTCACCCTGCTTTCCGTCTATGTATGTACCATCATTATAGAACTATACATTATTGTATAAAGTGTGACATTTAGCAGTACTCAGGCTTAATAAAAGAAGTTTCCATAGATTAAAAAAAAAACAAGCTTTATTTATGTTGTGCCCATTACATTGGTAACACTATCAGATAAATGGAAAGTGAAAATGACCTGTATTGACTGATTAAAAGAAAATAATGTCAACTGAACTGTGGATTTGAGTAACCGATGCTTGAAACAGTAAAAGTCCATTAACATATACAAATTGCTTGTGAAAGGAATTTCTTTAGGTCAACTTAAAGTATCTGAACATGACTCTGATCAAGGTTTACACATGCCGTTTTTTGTCACCATTCATTTTCAGGTATTTTACTGAGTGGTGCATAGCAAAGCTTCGAGTGTCTTCTACCCAGTATTTGCTCTTAATGATAACACTCCCGTATTTCTGATCAGAGAAAACCAGCCACCAATCAGAGGGTCGGTCCGGAACGCCCTCCTTTAAATCATGCTGTGATCAGGCACTTTCCTGTGCACATCAGAGGCCCTCATGGATGACCGGACTCAAGACTGTTTGAATACTGCATTATTTGCAAGTGAGCATGAATATTGTTACCACATCATTATTTAATGTCTTTAAGCAGAAAACTGTATTTTCCAAAGTCATTGTCATTTGGTGCTATAAGATGGTCTTTTCTGGCTTTGGCAAGCTTCATCAAAAGGAATTCCCTGCGCTCCATCCATTCTTTTAGCTCCTGCTCCCCGTGTGCCAGCTTACAGAAGTCGTCCTCTGTGCACGTGCCTTTGAGGAACCTGTCAAAACCCATGATCAAAAGTCAACCATCAAAAACTAGCGGAACGTGACGGATAACCAGAGACATACGACGTGTCTGATAATCTTACCTCTCACAAACTTTGAAAGTGCCTGTGGGAAATCGATACTGCCAGCAGTTCTGATCATCCTCAGAGTTGAAAACTCTGTCTTTGTGTTTTTCTGATGTGATATGCTGCTGCCACTGCTTCTCACTGTTGCAGTTTTTACCACACAGCCAACAATGATTGCCAGCCNAAAAAAAAAAAAAAAAAAAAAAACAGATTTAGATTTATTTTGATATAGTCAGCAAACATTGCTCTCTAAAGATTCACACAGATTCACACATGAGCATCTTAACGGAGAAATCATATTGGAGCTTTCTGACCACCTTTGAAACAGAAGTGCAAATATTTAAACAGTCGCGGTCCGGTGAGGTCAGTGCAGCGACCTCGAGAATAGTCTTCGATAACTATGAAGTCACCGTGTCCTATAAGGCTATTGTAGAGTTCCATTTATGTTATGCTCTATGTTGTTGTATGAAGCCTGTTATAGATACAATACAGAGTATTTCTAATTATAAGCCAAAACTATTTACTACTAAACTGTTATTGTTGTCATGTTGTGTTTTGGTCTGAGGCGCCACCCTCCAGCTATCTATTAATCACAAAGTCAGTAGAGTTTCGTCTTCCAGGTTGCCAGCTCTGCTCTAGTTACCGCAGCTGCAGCTACGAACGTGTCGGATAAAACATGTATAACGTTACT
>JASGAT010379840.1:0-11043 GCA_030220025.1 Chelon auratus
CACTGGCCACCACAGATTCGTAGAACATCCTCAACATCCTCCAGCAGATGTTGAAGGACCTCAGTCTCCTTGGAAAGTAGAGTCGACTCTGGCCCTTCCTGTAGAGTAGCCTCAGTGTTCTTTGAAGACCTACACATGATTAGGAAGGTGGTCATAATGTTATGCCTGAACGGTTACAAATGATAAAAAATAAGCTTTTATTTTTGTGGGAATGCCACAGGCACTCATGCCGTTGTGGTCTTCAGTAAAAGCGAAATAAATACACAACACCTGAGAACGCAACGCAACCAAGCAACAGCAACTTATTTCCATCTTTTCTCCTCTAGAGGCTCGTGGAGGAATCCTCTGGCCTCCAATGTGGTGGTGGGGTGGTGGGTGGGTGGGAGTGCTGGCACCTCATCAACCCACCGCACACACCAGTGTCAAATCAGTTTTAGGTTGGATGAGTCCCACCCTCTAGGGGGGCTCCAAATCCACTGAGTCATATCTTTTGTTTGGATGGCTCAAGACGCTGGAGGGACAAATATGAGACAGGGAGAAAACAGTGGGTCTGTTAGAGCTGCTGCATTGGCACGGTGACCTTGGTGTCGGCCAGGGCAGATAATGCATCCTGCTTTTTATTAACACAGAATAAAGTGACTCTATTACAGATTAGAGGTCCAATAGATGCTATCACAGATTAAAGCCACCTGTCATCCAAGAAATAAACTTATTTATTAGCTCAGGAATCCTCTGAAGAGGGAGAAGGAATAAAACTGGGAAAGAGATCAAAGTCTACATTGTTGGCAAATACAAAAGCTTTTTATATAAGAGGAGCTCCAATGAAACATTAATGACCTCTGCAGGGAAATCAGGCGGCTGACGCTTTAATAAATGTGTCGGCGCAGTTTGTGAAGTAATATCTGGCTAAAGTTCACTGAGAGTTTTACAACTGGCCAGGATCGAGCGATTTAACGCCGGGAGAAAATGACCAATACCCTTTTTTTATCCATTATTTGATCCACACTGCCACCAAACGTGGGGCAACACTTGTTTTTAAGTGCAGACATTTAATATTTGCACATTTACAATATGTCAAGATGCTTTTTATTTTTCTTGTTCAACCCAAGAGGAATTAAATTAATAAATATATACAAAAGTTTCTGTTTCTGCTTCTCAAACCAACCAGACGATATCCCAAACCTGCTGCTTTTCCAGTGTAAATATTTAGCAATGAAAGCCCCTCTCTCGTCTGTATTAGCCAGGGTATTAGGAGCACATATCCCACGCTGTGCAAATTTAAAGAGAACACATCGGGTAGAAAATGTCCAACGCTTAATTACGCTGCTAATTAACAGCTCTGGAAAATGGTTGCATTCTGTTCAAGGGTTGCAGAAAGCCTAAGGGATGAGCGGGAGGCGCAGCCTGGACTGTGACAGTGATCCTAGTGATAATAAGTTAATGTTGTGTTTACAGCCTGGTCTGCCTCAAAGAAGGAAACCAAACTGAGAGGGTTTAAGGTTCTCAAATGAAGTATGACAAACATTTATTACATCAGTTGAACAGTTTAAAGATGACTTTGGAGCTTCTCACAGTAGGACAGATCCGATCAGGCACAACATTATGACCACCTTCCTAATATTGTGCTGTTCTCCCTTGTGGTGACTCATCAGAGAATGGACATGGGCCTGAATTTGGAGGCCAGGTCATCACCTTGTGCTGTTCTTCATGTTTTTTGAGATGTTCCTAAACATCATGGAGTTGTCCATCAAGGAGTGTCATTGCTATGGGGTGGGGGTGCCTGGTCTGGTCTAGGTGGGTGCTACATGTCTAAGTAACATCTACACTAATGAATGCCAGGTCCAGAAGTCTCCCAGCAAAACCATGAACTGTCAGAAGATGGTCGATGTTATTCACTTCTCCTGTCAGTGGTCATAATGTTTTGGCTGATTTGCTGTAGTTTTTAAAACTTATTGTCCTTATTTGTTAAACTGAGCCAGATCTAAATATAAATGTGTGGCTGCTGGATACTTTGTGCTTCAAACCCAGTCCCATTAACCGAGAGTCATTTTCATTTTAACTTTTTAATGTGTTCTTCAAAGTGGTCCGTTTAAATTTTAACTGTGCCAGAAATGCAAAAGTGTCACTAAAAGGTTATGGAGGGTTTTTTTCTTTTCATTGCTCTCAGTGTTTTTCTTTCAGATTGTCCCAGAGTTACTTCTTCTGAAAGATGTCGCCCTCAACTAAACTAGATTAAAACTGTGATGGCCACAAATACGGTATGTCTGCACCTTTGTCACAAACATACACCAGTTTGACTGTCAGTCTATATACCTACCTACCTTCCCTCTGTGTAACTTTTAGTTTTAGTGCCTTTATGCATCGTTTGGTTCTTGGTACTTTTAGTTTGCATCCTGGGTTCTGTCTCAGTCTGAGGTCACCTGTCTGGAGCTTAGCTTCCTGTATAAGCTTTCATCAAAGCTTGCTTTTTGTCCATGTGTACTGCATATAGGTTCTCATTTCGCCACCATTCATTCGTACAAAGCCCTCCCTCAGTCCGCTCTCTTGCTGTAGATGTAATGGGAAACGGCACAAAGAGGAGTCTGTGTTAATCATCGGTCCATGCATCCAAAGCTACCCGAGCCAGCTTCTCTCTGCCGGACGTTTCTCAAGCCGCTGACGTTATTCATTTTTCATGCGTTATTCTCACAGTTTCTCATCACACCAGAGTCCTCACAGCGCTTTGACTACTCTGTACAGCTCTTTGGTCAACGTTCGAAATAAATTGACATTTACAAACAATAATTTGGAAACTCAAGGAGCCCTCGGTGCAGCAGTAACACTGTGGAAAGCAAGCAGATTCTGAATTGCAGTCATAGTGAATATTAGAGTAAAACAAAATGTTTTATCGAAACAGATCAAGCTCATAGCAGGGGGGTTACTGAGCAGCTGAGATGTTGAAAGAGAAATAAAAACCTGAAATAATCAATTCCACAGACATTTAAAACAGACTTCGTGTTAAAGGGAGTAAAATATGGAGATCATGCGATTAATCGTAATGAAATATTTTAATCTGTAGACAGCCGTAGTAAAAACTACAGGTATAGAGTCTGAGATGCCTCAGTTCTTCTGTTTCTGTTTACAGATTTGACCCGTGCTACTTAACCCTAGAACACTAACGTTATAATTAGTGACACCATCACTAATGTCGGGTAGATTCCACCTTCATCAAAATATATTAAAGTACAACTACTGTATACATGGTAAACTGAAGAAGTTTTATTTTCAATAATAAAGTGGCTCTAAAATTTGCAAAAAATGAGGGAATCTTTAACCAATAAGATTAAAAATAAATAAATAATAATAATAATGGAGCTGGGAACTTGAACTTTGGTCCACCTGCACCCAGTCCTGGGACATGAGAGACTTGTCCAGTGAAGACACAGTCTTCCTGCAACCGTGGGACAACCGATGGTCAAAAACCGGCACATTTTGAGAGGGTAAGAAATTACGAGCTGACTTTAAAAATGGTTTTGACCATATTAATTCCCTTGGTAAATACCACTAAATGATATTTACTCATGAGCGTTACACTAAACAAGAATTACATGCAAAGTCCAGGACTGCTTAGCTAGCTCTGGTATCAAAGAATAAATATACGTAGCTAGTGACTGATAAAGTAAAACTAGCTTTAGTTGTGTTTTATTCACCTGATGACATGACAGATTATCCAAGCCTGTGACAGGATGATGGCTGTGAACGGTACGTTGACATAAACATCTGGTTGCAACTCAAACAGCAGCAACACAACGAAAATCGTGTGTCAACAATCGAGTTTTCTAGGGTTAAGTTACAGTTTGCATGCCAAGTGTTCTGACTGTCTCTCTTTTCCCTACATGTGCATTCAAGTGTAAATCCTGCAGATCACAGGTTATAAGAGGTTAATTCCATTCAACATGAAAACCACATGACAGACTTGTGCCGTGCCAGGTACAAATACAGAAATGTAGAGGAGTATTATAAAGTAGAAAAATGAAATGAAAACGTGTTTTCTCTTATGTTATATTCACAGAGCAGTTAGACGGTGCTAACCTGAGACCAACCTTCCCTCACGATAAAGTGTTTTTCATCGACATTAACTTGTTTGTTTTCATTTCCTTCTTTTCCGGCACAGACGACTTCCCGCTACTATTTGCAGTTCTTCACGCTGTCAGGAGTTATGATCGGAGGTTTAGGAGTTCTTACCTCTTTGTATATTGAGGCGGTGCAGGGCGGGGAGGAGGCGACGGCGGGGGGAGGTGGAGACCGACCTGCCAGTGAGATCAGATAAGAAAAACTAACCGGTAGTCTATTTTTGCCTGTCATTTTTACTGCCATGTTGTGAGAACAGTCATTGCTACAATAAAAAACTGAACAGTAAAACTGTCAGAGACACGGGGAGGCAGGGATGGGAGGATGGGGGATGGGGGGGGTAACGGCGTGCCAGGGTGAGGCAGCCACAGGAACTGGCAGCCCACTGGCCCGGCCGGTAACACTCTGGTTCTCCTGTCAGGTGCAGACTCTGTTCGTTCTCTGGACTCACTGATTCCGTCGTACCACATACCGTGCTGGTGGGCTTTCAGGGATTTCTCTGTTTTATATGTGTGGGGGGNTTTCTAGTATTCAGTTTTATAAAAATCTCTGTTTTTAGCTTTAATGCTTCATCTAACTTAGAACTACAGATGTACAGAAGGTCTCCTCTTTCTGGCCAAGCAACTGGAGCAACTATTGAATTTCTGCAACAGACATGAGCAAATAACTCACGTTCAAGTTGCAATGTTTATCACATGCAACCAATTATTTACACTGTTTACTGCATGCATACTAAACACAGCAGCTGAACCTATAATTCACTGAGCGGTGTGGTCCGACATGTCTTTCTGATCTCCTACAACCACGTGTCCCACTTGAAGGTCATAGAAAAGAAGTGGTGCAACATGAGCACACCTGGAGGTAAATAAAAAGTCTAGGAGACGCTCGCCGCAGGTGCGTCATGGGACACAGAATCTGCACTCAATCAAGGTTTCTCTTTTCTCTATTATCAACGTGACCCTGTTGGGTTTAGCGCTTTGTAAAACTCCACTGTGAAGAAGCAGAGGTAACAAACGAAGGCGCTCTGACAAACCTCTACAAAATAATAAAATCCAGAGACGAGCACCACGCGGACACATTCGTACCAGCGCTGAGGTCGTACTTGAGTGCTCGTGATAATTCCGTCTCCGCTTGAGTGGAATAAACAAACAGGAGAGCACGACTGGGCTTCTCACTGTCTACGTTAATTAAAACATCACCAGCATCACATCCGTTAATGTGGATTCTTCTCTCTTCCTCTTCTTGTCGTCCAACCCTCAGCTTCATTTAGGGGCAAAAGCAAAACGGGAGTCGGTCCTTTTAGATTATTTCACTCCACAGATCCTGCATCTTTATGCCCCTTTGTTCTTGTTTATATCCGTCATCAGTCTCCGATGTTGCGTGCATCCACTGTATTTTGTTCTCCTGTTTGTACCATGATCAGATTCATCATCTCTCTTTTTCCCGATTTGATGGACCACTAACGTAAGACCATAATAAAAATGTTTCCCTTTGTTTTGGTGCAAAGAAGAACATTATAATGATTTAATGACATTATGTGAACAACGCCGATATTCTTAAAAAAAACAAATGTTGCTGCCATCTGCTGTTTACTTCTAGGTCTAACTCTGACTACCAGAGTGTGACCCCTAGTGGATAGATTAGGAATAGCAGTTACTTTAATACACTCTTTGCAAATTTATCCTGCTGACCTGATTGGACCCTCTAGCAGGCCAGTTTTGGTCCCCGGACCAGATGTTTGACACCCCTGTTCTAAAGGCTAAACGTTCAGTCACTGCCATGATTCCATTTTATAATAATCATGTGGCTCAGATTGAAAGACGCCACTAACCTCCAACATTGCTGTTAATAGTGCAATGTTTCGTCGACCCATCCATCCACCCCGAGCTCCTGATTCAGCTGCTTTTAAACAAACATCCTCTGAGTTCCTTCTTAGTTGTAGTCGTGCAGTTTTTTTATTTTTATTTTTTGAGGTATTTGCTGAAACAACTTATATCTAATGTCTAGTTTAAGGTCAGTTAACAATAAAACGTAACTATGTGATGGAATAAGCTGCTGGAAGAAACTGCTGCTCCTGTCTTATTGGAGGTCAGTCCTCTGTTCTGTTTTGTTTTTTGTTTTTTCTCAGGTACTCTTCAAGATTTGTTCATTTCCTGTACTTTCTACAAGGCAGTTTTTTTGTGTGGTTCAAGGTAATTCCAAGTCCCCCAGCGTGGGTTTTGGCTCTCCCAAGGGGGGGCAGGCAGTATTCAGCAATTATTTTATTGTTCCGCTAAGAGTCTACATAAATGTCCTTACTAAGAGTGACCCCCTTAAGACTTGTTCTGCAGCTGAAAACAGTTGCTAAGATGTGAATGCCTTCTAAATGTCTCCATGTGATCTACCCTCACATATATAACATCCTTTTACAAAATTATTGCAACTTATGAATCTCAAGACTAATGTAAATACGGCACTTACATTTAATTATGTTGAATCAGCCCTTGCATGCAGGTTGTCCTCAAACTGGAGGGTTGTAGTATACTATATGAACCACAGACCTAGCTCAAGCGTCTGTGAACAAGCGGGTAGATTGTGAACCAATAGACAGAAAAGTGACAATTTCCCTTTTACCATTTGTGCAGGTCAAACTACTTCCCAACATATGTGATAAAATGACACTTCTGAACAATGACAAGCCAGCAGCGTACGCTTAAAATTAAAATTTACAGATTAAAACCTCCTGCCAGAAATGTTGGATTATACCCTGCACTTATTATTATCATGTGTTTGTCATGTTGTCAGTGGCAACAGTCAATCACCGTGATGTCACTTCCTGTTTCTGTAGCGTCAAACAACTAAAACAAAGCTTCTACCTAACATAACAGAACCATGTTTAAAAACAATTCAGTTTTAGTTTGGCCCAAATCCCATCTACTAACATAGAAGGGGCGGGGCTTATATTACCTATACTGCAGCCAGCCACCAGGGGGAGCTCTACTATAGAGGAGCTGTCATGGCGTCCACTTTTTGTACAGTCTTTGGTTATATGCAATGAAGACGTTTTGATTTTGGATTCTGTTTTATAAAAAGCTACAAACTTATAGAAATAAAATAAGATGCACGCAGAAGTGTCGCAGTGTTTTCATTGTTAAAGAGTTTGGGAAACATTTTTCCTCCAGTTGAAATGAAGGTAACTTTGGCCGAAGGAAAAACACAATCCAAACAGCCGTCACTGTGTGAGCTCCCGCGTTGTCATTCAATTACAGACTTGGCAGTGGACGGATGTAAGACGCGAGGATCGACAGCCTGGAGGGACAGTCGCCGTCCACCAGCAATGTGTGACGTCCAGCTGGGACAGGATGCCTCTCCATCAGCAGCCTGAGGCGAGTCTCCAGCAGGACGCAGGAATTATGGGTTCAACTCAGCCACTTGGCGACGGAGTCAGGAATATTGTTGGTACCATCAAAAAAAGAGACACCGTCAGCACAATGATTTTACTCTGTTGCAGAGTCTGTGAAATAGATGATAATGATGATTTTGGAGCAGGGGTGGCGCTAGCAGGGCCAGGAGATAGGGCTGGGAGTCAGGAGGAAGAGCAGCATCATTCAACACATATACAGCACCCTGTTTAACCCAGATACTGCACATCTGGACCATGTGGCCTGTAACCGTTTCTGTTTGAATGTCACTCGAGTTGTAACAGGTGCTTTCTTCTCACCTGTGTCTACTCCTGGTCTGAACTCAGGCTTATTCTAATGTCTATACATCCAAGGTCAACATGCACCACATACTGTAGATAATCATGCATTTGATGTTTAATTTTCCATCCATCCATTGTTTACCATCTATCCTCTAGACCAGGGGTGCGCAAACGGTTGGGTTTTATTTATTTCTGTCTTTACGGACTTTGTAATGCACCATCCATTTTACTGATGATGTGATGCCACGTTCTAGGCTGCAGCTGCCTCAACTACAAACAGCAGAGCCCCTTGAGTAACGTCTATTTCTTTTTAAGCACATTTACGCCCAACATAAAACAATGTCTGGTGCAGAGTTAACCCCAAATCATCCCTGATGACCAGCGGGTAAAGCAGCATTAGGCCTTGCATGAAAGCTAGTTTCATATAATGGGTGAAGACAGTACGATCAGTACGATCACAGCTGCGTCTGCAATGACAACAGCAGTCCACGTATTTGTTGGTGTCACAGTGAAGTGCTTGAAAAAGCAGCGTGGTTCTCAAACGGAGGGAAATATTCCTGCAGCGGGAGGCGGCAGCTTAAACAAAGAGAGAGCGACATTAATCATCTGCACCGAGATAAAACCGCGATATCAGTAATCACCTGCTGGCTGCTTCACTGTGTGTCAACTTTATTTTATTGTGCTCACTTATTCAATTATAACAGTGCAGCCTATGTATGTGCTTCCTTCTGCTGTTTGGGAATAAAAAAAAATTTGCTTTCCAGTGGCAAAGTGCTGTTTCAAGGACATCTTCACTGTTTGCCTCATCTGCAACAAAAAGCTGTGAGGCTTTACTCCAGAAGTTTCCAAACTCCAGCCTGTGGTTCATTTTTAATTGGCCTGCAGCAAATTCTAAACATGTAATGAAGCTTTACTTCTAACAGTAGGTGGCGCTAGCGTCTTGAACGCTGCAGCTTCTCCACAAAATAATATTAATCAAAGAAGACTTTTACCAAAGGTGACAAAAATTGGCAGAACCAAAGAAATGCAAGACAGGAAGTGAGACACGGTGGAAAACGGGGGGAAGTTAGTCTGTTTGATATGAAAACCTGGAGCCCAACGAGAGCAGAAAGTTCAGCTAACAGCAGCTAGCCTGAAGCTCTCCAGCTGGTTTCATCCATGCTAACACGACACAGGTTCAGATCTGAGGTCCTCAACTCATTGACCAACATGGAAACCTTTCTCAGATGGTGACTTCATGAAAGAGTTCCTCACTAACGTCTCAGGATTAATGAGTCAGGCCTTCAGCAGCGTTAGCATGAAACACAGATGAGCTGTCAACTGAAGACTTGTTGATCCCGTGTGACGAGAGATTCCACAGACACCACACAGCTGTTAAGTTTATATATCAGGAAGATGATGATAAACAGATTGAGAACCAGCATGACCAACAGATATCTCTGGGATGATCTTCACATCTCAACCACCAGACCACCATTTCTTTCTAGACTGCTTTTATTTGGGTTTGGAGACGTCACCTCGGACTCATCCATGCATCTATAGAAGCAGGAGTGAGTCGTGTTTCCCTCCCATTCCGTATTCTCACGCCAGTTCTTTTTCTTTTTTCTTGAAACGCTATTTGTCGGTTTGACGAGCAGTTTTAATTACTTCACGGAGGATTGTCTTGGAGCTTTGCTACGGAGGAGAGACCAGTCAGACCCCTGGATGCTGCAGTTATTAACAGCTGCTGAGTTCTGTCAGAAAAAAAAACAAAAAACGATTAAGAATTTAAAAGGTGTACTGTTTTAAGCTGCAGACTGTGTTTTTAGTTTCTACAAGGGGCGTATTTAGCTTTCAGCTCTAGTTTTTGAGGAAGGTATTGGTCATGTGGGTGGTGCACAGGTCTCAGAAAACTCATGCACTTGGCGTAAGAGGGTTAACAGAGCTCCACATGGTGCTGCTAATTCACCGTAGTGGTCACAGACAGTGCAGCACCTTAAACAACCAGCAACTCCAACCAACAACAATTAATTGTCTGATTCTGATCATTTCCCACAGCCTATAGAGTGTGTGACTTAATTCCACCATGTATATAATAACAGCATGGCCTCCGTCTGGGAGCTCATAGATGGAGGAAACACTAATGCTCATGTGGCACCTGAAACAAAACCAAAAGCTAGAAAATAAAAATCAAATTTAGGAGAGATGATCGTAGAGCTCTGGTAGCTGACGTCACCCTGCATCGGCAATCTCAACACCACTACGCCGCCATATTGGCAGGAAAGCTGCTTTTCAAATTACTCTTCAGTTGACAACTGTGAGCAACTAACTAACTTGTCATTGTACCAGTTCCATCCAAAAATGGTCGACAGCTGTTGTGCCCCAGGATGCCAGAATAGTCGGGGACAAGCAAAGGGGAAATGGTTTTATAGGATTCCCAAAGATCCTGCAAGACGTCAGATATGGATTACTGCAATAAAACGAGAAAACGGAGCGGTGGGGTCCCTCAAGAAACGGATTCGTCTTGTCTACAGAAAATGATACGAATAAGGATACGGATAATCTGGATACTGCAGGTCAGGAAGACTGTCCACGCCGACTGTTTCAATGCTCGAAAAAAGCCCACCTGGATCATGATAAGGATCCGTGATATATAGTCTGTGGAGTTTTGTCTTGTACTGGTCAATTTCTGTCTGTTAAAAGTCCTCAGAGTTTTCCTGCCAATATGGTGGCGTCAACAAATAAAGTCACGTGACACCCAGAGCTCTATTGGCTGTAACAGGAGACTTTCCTGTAGCTTGTCCCTCTGACCTGTCTGTAGCCTTTTGCACAGTGGCCTCTATTTCTTTGCATTTGCCGGTGTTACGTCTGTAGAGCTGTCCTGGATCTCATATTAATCCTGTCTGAGACTCGTTCATTCTGTTTTTTATAAAGAAACCTTCTGATTTAGCTCCATTCTGCAGACTGAATGGAGCTCAGTATGACCATCTGACCTCCTTTATAGAAAATAAAACCTACAAAGACATCAGCTTTATTTCACATTCTCTTACAGTGAAATCTCCATTCAGAAAGATTTTTAAATGTTTTAAACCTGACCAGACATTCATCAGACTTCGCACAGCCCCCTGAACAGACACTAAAGGCCTTTTTTTGTATTTCTTATACACTCGAAGCATTCAGTAAAGTTAGCATGAAGTTGCTTAATGTGTGTTGTGTTGTCCTTCATCCCGTTCGGCTGTGATGAAGCAGAGACGGTCAACTCAGACGGGTCA
>JASGAT010379843.1:0-12648 GCA_030220025.1 Chelon auratus
AAGAGAGAAAGCTTTTTTGCCTTTGCCATCAGGAGGTCATGACAGTGTGGGTACCTGACAGAAAATGACACTGAATCCACATTTTTGCGAAGATTTGGGCTTTTGATCAGCTGATGAACAGCTTATTTCAGTTTAATGGTTGTTTGCAATAAATTGCTTACTCAAATATGTTTCTTGTCTCACTCCCATTTCTTCTTTTTGCATTTTGAAGCACTACTTAGAACCTTCTTAAGATCCAACAGTGCCATATGTAAATTCTTGCAAATTTTCAACTGGTCTTAAAATTTTAATCAGGAGTGTATTACCTCTGGCTCAGATGACATTAACAGCTTTCAGCGTGCTTAGCGTGTTTTCACAAACTCACACTTACAATAGTGCTTTGATCCCAATGTTATTTTGCTAGCAATAAGGTAGCTATTTTTTACTGCTACAAGCAAAAACAGATCAAAACAGGTCTGATTTGTGCTGAGCCAGCTTAAAGACTGGAGTTGTTTCAGTTCCACATTCTGTGGTGTAAAGGAAATTTTACATTTTAACCTCATGTAGTAAATATGGACACGTGTCAAGTGAATGTGACTACCATTGGTGATGGTATAAAAGTGAGTTTAATTTTTATGAAATTATTAATCTCTACATGAAGACTTGCAATGCAATTTACATCTGGTTCTTAGGCAACTAAAGTCATGTTATTCCTTACTGGATGGCAGTATCAGCTTCTTCCAACTCTTCATTGTCTTGTTTATGCTGACAAAAGTTGACAAAAGTTGCACATTGTTTGGCTGCACAGTGTATGTTGACTGACCCACTGTTGGCCTCAGACACACTGGCCTTTTTCAAGGTAGTATGCATGTGATTACACAGCCTGGCAAACCAGGTATTTAAAAGAAAGCACAATTGAGACTTTAAAGATGAAAATAAAGATCTTGGATCTTCTGTTTCTGCCGTGCAGTCAGCATTTCATGTTTTCAGTAGCTTTGCAAAGAAATGGGATCTGAAACTGCAACCAGGCGGAGGGAATTGCCATTCTTTGTGTCTAAAAAACCAATGTGGTTCAAGAGGAAGTTGCAGGGTTCTGGGTGCCTGGACAATAAGACTGTTTATATTGTAACAGTTTCATGTAAGTGTAACAAGGGTTATACATATGATAATATAATTATTACACACAATTATCTTTTCAGGTCTCATAGCCAAAACACATGAAAAATTGTCCAGTCTGCACTTTCTTTTCAGTAACAAAAGATCTGCCCTCCATCTCTTCAAGAGATTTTTGCAGAATACTGTTGCAGTATTTGCAGTTGCAGTATGCTTTCATTATAACGCCATGCTTTCATTATGTCCAAGGCCATGCCTGACACTTCCCACACAGCAGCTGAAACTTTTAACCACACACCATACCAGACTCCTTCAGAATGTTTTATTTACTGTCTACATGTATTGAAGTCTTTATTGTTGTGCTTTAATTCCAGTTGCAAAAGGTAATTTAACAATGCAAATACTTTGTATGTGCAATACAATGTTCAGATTAAGTTTGCTAACAATTGCTCAAAAGTGACATATATAATGGAACTATGTACAGACAAACTACAACCTTTACACTACTTAATACTGCCTGTGCCCTTTTAAACTAAAATTGAAATACATTACAATAAACTTGTATGATATGGGAAAAGAACAAAACGAATAAATAGTATCAAATATTTTTTTAAGTTAGATATGATGACTCAGTGGAAGTCATATTTTACTCTCATTTACCAAAATCGACATGGAGTTTACTCTCTTATAATGCAGTTATGGACAAAATGTGGGGAGAAATAAATCCCATTACCAAGACTCTAAAAACTCTTCCTTCAAGATCTTCTCCCAGTAGTAGTCCATTATAGCATTTGGAAGTAGCTCCTTATCATTTACCAAATGGATTATTTGGATTTTCATTTGCCAGTTTAGACCAGTTGTCTCTGCAGAATTGGACAAAGCAATTCAAAATTCATTCGAATATATTACAATACAATACATTTTGAAATTACAGTACAGTGCATGTCTGTATGTTTGCTTTGAACAGACCTCAGAGAAACATGGGAGGATATTAGTTACACTGGGATGTGTGCTTGACTTAATATGAAATACAGTATGTATGTGGAACTGTTATCACATCAGACAAGAACAACAGACCTGTCCTCAAAAGCTCCTGAGGAGGACAAGTCCTGCAGTGCTGAATGCTGTCATCAAGACATGTCTGTGGAGTGTTTCCTTCAGCCTCCATTTTCATTAAGTAATAAGACAAAGGCCTGTCTTTGAATGTCACCTGGGAAAACAGTGGAAGGGTTTCAGAATACAGAAATATCATACCTGTTACATATATGAATACTTATTATGACATTATCAAAGCATTCGGGTGCACTGAATTGGACGACCCATCAAATGTCTATCAGCACTCTGGAATGGAGCCCTTAAACAGGCCTATGTAGGGCCACTCTATTTTACATGCTTATTTTTAGACAACAATAAAAACTGCCCTTCATATCATTACAGTGATGTACTGTCTAGACTCACTTAACTGAGAAAATAAATGAAAAGAATAGGTCTGAATCAGTGCGGCCATATTGTTTCATATCCCAGAAAAACAGTGACCTCCAATCTAAGGAAGGCCCCCCATAGGAATAGATTCATGGGTTTGGAAGGATGAAGCCAAGACACTGCACAGCTATTTCAAATAATGAGACAGGATTTTATGTTTGAACATAGGTGTCTGTGTCAGTTACAACGGAAAGCCAACAGCCATCCTGGTGCCTAACCTTGTTCCAGGCATACGTTGAGCTGACAGGGATGGTGTTTCCAAGGACAGATTCCAGCCAGCGTTCTGGAGTCAGATACAGCATGCTTTTACTCATTATTGAGCCGTCAGACAGCACACAAGCAAGGTATCTCTGACCCTGCAAAGAGCATGGAGATCTGGTTGTTTTCAGAAGTCACAATGTTTTTCTAATGACAGTGGTATTATATTAGTTTCAGTAGTCAATGATTTGTTGCCTTTTTAGAAGATAATGTAGAAGAAAGAATGAACAACTACTCACTGTCTAATAACAAAACAATAGAATGGCTAGTGGCTTCACAGTGACTGGGTGCCAAATTCTTTTATGAAGCACTAATTATTTCTGGGTTGTTAGTAAATCTTTTTCACAATAATAGCACTGCCTGACCTTCAACAGGAGCTGTAAAGTACTGCCAGATGGCACGACTCCCCTCTGTATGAGCTTAGAGAGATATCTGATGTTGCCTTCAGCAGTTGTCTGTATCAGTCCAGTCTTTCCTTTCATCTTGAAGTTGAGGAAGGTGAAGGTGTCTGGCTTACAGCTGTCTGTTTCTCTAGGTTCAGAAGATTCTGGTGAGGAAGCTGGGGTGGAGCCGTCATCTGGCTGCTGTCTCACTACAATGCTGCCTTGAGGCTTAGTCGAAAGCTTGGCCCTCTTGGTAACATACGCTTCTACCAAATGCATTTGCTTTTGGAGGATTTTCATCAAGTTCCTTTGATGTGAAGTGAGGGAGATGAGTTGACTTTTCAGCAAACATTGCTGAAGGGAGTTGGACATGCTCCTGTATCAAGAGAATCAATACTGCTGTTATCTGGGCAATTAGCACAATAACCTAGACTGCACAAAGATTCAGAGAAATAGCATCACAGCATTAAATACAACCACACATTTTTAAAGTAGGAAACTATCATCACTGAAGTTCTACCTCTGCAACATTTAACATTTCATGGTTGTTTTTTGCACAGTGGCCTCTCCAGAAGTGCATAACAGCATTGCTCCTATCACTTCATTCAGTCTTTGCTTACTACATACAGAGATTTGTGAAGGAAACTGCTTTTGAGGTACACATACGTGAATGACCCCACAGTTATCTCCAGGGCATTTTTAAAGCTAAGAGTGTGCACATCTATAGGAATTACAAATGGCCACAGTTGAATCAAAAGGAACTGCCAAATCATTCAAGGACTGTCAATTTGGGGAAAAAGGATTCACTTAAGTGTTCAAACTGGACATTCTGCTTTAAAGCTGCATCTAGCAGAGTTACAATAAGGGATAAATAAGCCTCCTTATTTATCCCAAAGTGGGGAAATTTCCTAAGTTGCCACAGACCGCTGTCTTTTATTAGTGAAATTTTTGATAGGAATGTTCAAATGTAATGCTTAAAAAATAAATGACATACTGTATTCTTCAGGCCTAATAATGCACTCATTAAGTATAGTCTGATATTTTCAAGTAGATTTTTTTTTTTGGCTCATGCAGCAATCTACCCCACTTTGTTAAAATTACCTTTCTTGCTTAAAAAAATAAAATAATGGTACAGAGTTCCTCTAGCTTCTGCAGCCCAAACACATGCCATCAGATCTCAACTTGCATTTGTATGTTATTTTGAGATATCTTTGTAAGTATTTTTGTCGACAGTGAGGTTTCATGGCACATACTGTAGATTATGTTTTCTGTTTGAAAATCAGGCCAGCATAGTCTCACAAGACCAACCCATAAACAATACTGTAGTGAAAACAATTGTCTAGGCAGAATTATCACTGTTCATCTGTAAAAAAATGTATTTGTTTTAATTATTTACTCAATGCATTCTACATAAAGTAGATCAATTAATGTAGTTTAGACTCGTCGTGAAAATCTAAATATTGTGTAGCAATCAGCCTCACTTTAAAAATGAGAGATGCTCATGAACTGACCGATATTGTTGGGCAAGGTTATCTTTCTCCAAAAGCTGCTTGGAAAGCACCTCAATCAGCGTGTTGTGGATCTGTGTGAGAGCTACATGATGCCTGCCTGGAAAACAGGACAACTACGGTAAACCTTTCTGATGCTCTTCTGCGTCATCATATCATTCCATCTTCAAAAGTACTGCCAGTTAATTACTGCTGCGGGCTTTACCTTCATCCTTCAGCCTTGTCAGAGGCCAAGAAGACATTTCAGATTGTTTCCTTGAGACCTGCTCCATAACCACTGTTATGACCTTTGAATAACTCAGCTAGAAAAAGAACATCAGTGGGAAATGGACTCTGTCAAATAATACTGTCTTATAGCTTCCTAAAGAGAAGGAAATTGACCTGAGAAATAGTTAAAAGATTATCTCTCCTTCAGCTGACACTGATCAACACTTGAGTAGAAAGCAATTCAAAGAGTAAAGAGCTCTCACGTTATCAGTGGTTGAGTATTTCTTTCTGAGCAGAATGTCTCTCCTCGCATCTCTAGCTTGCTCTCTGGAGTTTAAGGTTACTGTGTCACGGCAGCTAGGACTGAACCTGCTCTGGCAGTGAGGCTCTGAGGATGTGGTACCTGAAATAATGTTACTCTCAGATCAATTATTGTTATTTCAGCTTAAGGCATTTTGTATCACATCTAAACTGTGTAGCTCAAGCAAAAGTTACGCAATCCGCACTGTACTAGCTTTACAAAAATGCTCCATTGACAATCTAGGCTTTCATCATTAAACACTTAACACTCTTAGTCTGGAAAGTTGGCATACAAAGATGACAGGTGTATAAATTAATGAATATCCAAAAACCTTCTAAACTACTCAGTAAGTTGAGCACATTTAAGAAGCTTCAAGAATAAAGAAACTACTTATTTTTCAGAGCCACTGACATCTGTCCAGTATGATGTACGGTTGCTCACCTGGTTGTCTGTATTTCAATTCTGTCAGTGCCTGGAAGTTTATGAGGAGCTCTTTGATATTCTCCTCCTCTGCCATGTCTATTGCACTGAGGCCGCCAATGTTTCTGTCACTGGCGTTTGACCCATACTGAAGGAGAAGCTTCACCACCTATGTAGCACACATGTATTTCACAATATCTTGTTAGGAAGTCAGTGAAGTTCTTTTGCGTTCCCCAGATGATTGTGCTGCGTATGATTTCTAACACACAATGTGTCAAATTTACATTTGCTGTGAAACTGTTCAGTGTACCTAAAATACTGGCAACAACCAGCCTAATAGAACACTTTCATCATTAGAATAGCCGTAAGCCTTTTGAGTTCTTTAACATATTTACTGTAAACACGTGTTGAACCAACAGCAGATTATCTCAATGTTAGTATAGAGACACGTATCATGCACGTTTATAGTGAATCACATAAATGAGAAATGGCAACTAGACAAAGATGAGATCACATAAGTTACCTCAGTCTTTCATATTAGATAAGAGACCATTGTATACCAAAGCCTCCTAAAAAGCCTTGTCTGAAAGTGATGTTTAGGTTTTGTCTCTCAAATTTGCTACATCATAAGAGTCTCTTTTGGAATTTCTGATGTACCTTGTAGTGTCCAGACAAAACAGCATCATGTAGGGGTGTCACACCGTCAAAGCTTCTAGCATTAACATTAGCCCCGGCATTCAGTAGCTCTTCTACCACTGCCTCGTCACCCACAGTCGAAGCCTCATGGAGAGCTGTCCAGCCTGGCAATTCAAGTCATTATTTAGACGTGGGTTTTGTTCAGTAATTAAAATTTTATTTAGGAGTAACTGGTGTAGACATCGTCATAATATAGACATGACATGGAAATAAATATTTGAGCTGCAATAAACCTGCATAATCCTCCATGTTGACATTGATCCCAGCACGAATTAGCATTTTAACTTGTGCCAGATCTTTTTTCACACATGCTTGGTGCAGAAGAGTCTCTCCCTTTGGATTTCTCTTGTGAAGTTGTGGCTTGTTCGGGATTTTCACATATCGCAAGACATTGGCTTTGAAGACAAATAAGACTTATTTACTTATTGTGAAATAGATTAAAATAAAACATGGCAAGTCAGAGTGAAAGGTACTTTCAATAATCATGCCATCACCTTTTAACTTAGAATTACACATTTGTGATGAAGAATCTGCAGAGCCTGCTACAGACTTGGTAGATATCCCTAGCTCAGGTGGTTTGAGCTGATTCATCTTAATCTCTGTTTTCTTTTCCATCTCTTTATAGCGTTCTTGTGAACTGAAATCTGTTATCCTCGTATCCTCTGCTGCCCCCTTGCTTTGGCAGGGGTTGAGATCATGCAGCAAGCTTAAAGAGTCATTGTCTGAAGTTGATAGTTCTCCATTCCTCTTGTGCCCTGGATCACAGCTGTCAGTCATCTCCAGAGTGTCTCTAAAAGAAAAATACACATACAGTACTTCATAGATTACTTTTCAGTCCACATATGTTTTTTCTGACTTAACATATGCTAATGTCCTGCAGGTGGACATGCAGAGGCAGAAGAAAGCGATAAACACACGTACAACACTCACACTGATCTTTAGTTATCTTAGTTTGTCTATTTCATTATCATTATCGGGACTGTTGTACCGTAATGAATGTTGTGAGCCTCTGCAATGTAGAACTCCAAAGGCCTTCAAATTTCACTATTGATGTCGAACTTTTGTGGCCAAATATTAATTGTTCCCTGTGTGAGACGCAGCAGGGTCAAGTTCAACTCACTCTTATGATTGGCTCACAGACTTTACAGTGTGCTAAGTTTATGCAAATAAAAACATAAAACAAACTGTCTTTTTGAGGATCAGGGAAAGTTAAACATAAGACCTTCATGGAAAAACTAACCATGTTTGCAGTTGGAGGTGTCCTTTTAAACATTTAAAGTGCAAAGGCCTGAGGTGGGACCTCCAACATGTTTCTGGTATTAGTTTTAGTCATTTGTTTAGATTTCCTTTAGGTTTTTAGACAGTAAAAACAGCCAATGGGTTTAAGTTCACTGGACAGTGTTTGGTCAGTGTTTGCATAGCAAACAAGGAACAGTGAGTCAAAGTATGGTTATTGCAAATGGGGATGGTCACGCATGTTAAAGAAAACAGCCAAAAGCAGGACACTGTTAGTCAAGTTGTGAGGACAGTCAAACAAGCATTGGTTAAAGGATAATAGAAGGAGGTGTTTCCATTAATTAACACCTCTATATTAAACCAGATACATTTATCTTTATTAACAGGATATGTGCCTGTCATTTAAGACTGTTGTAATTAAACCTTTACTTACCGATATCCATAACCTTCCTTTTATTCTTATATTCTTGAAAATGTTGCTAATCAGTTGTGTGACCATTTAAACAAGAATGGTTTGTTTGAAGAGTTTCAGTCAGGTTTTAGAGTTCACCATAGTACAGAAATAACACTGTTTAGAGTAACTAACATTTTTCTCATGGCTTCAGACAATGGACGTGTCTATATATTCATTCTGTTAGATCTTAATGCTGCATTTAACACTATATACAAGGCCTTTGACAGGTCCATCTTGTCTTAAAGTTCACCTCAAGAGAACGCTTTGGTAAATGGTAAATGGCCTTGCTTTTATATAGCGCTATTCTACGTATTGGTAATCAAAGCGCTTCACAGTCACTGACACATCTACCCATTCACTCACACAAGCACTCACACATTCACACACCAGTGCCATGCACTGGGAGCAACTGGGGGTTCAGTGTCTTGCTCAAGGACACATCAAAAAGTAGAACGGGAGGTAGAGCTTTCTGCAACAAAGTCCCTCTCCTGTGGAACCAGAAGAGGCTATCGATCTAGGCTGCTGGAGGACTTCCCATGATGCACTAAGCACCTATCCCCTAATTTCTTCTCTAATGCTAAACATGCATTTGTGCGCTACTACTGTATAGCATGTTATTAGCTTTGTGTCCCCATCTCCCTTTTGCTCCCCTCCAGTGTCCTCCTCCCCTATCCTCTTGTGTCTCTGGCCTGTTTGTGGAGTTTCTGATGTGTGTAGCTGATCTGTGGAGCTGCATACTACTCATCTGTGGTATAACTGCCCAGCCTTCATGGCTTATAGTAATCCATTTATGCCTGAATGCATAATTATCTAACCTGCTTATATCTCTTTTATTCACACATTACACCAACCAAGTCACTTATGATAGAACATCTATTGTCACTGAGTTTTGTTTTTCTGTGCTCTTATTTATTCCTATAACAGTAACTTTATGAGCACTCTGTATATCCACTAAACCAGAGGTTCTTAATCATCTTTTTGGCATCGGGACTTCCAATACAAAGTCTGGGGCTCATTCCATTATTGACACTGTATTGGTTTAATTGATCTCACTGTTGGTCTGATTTGTATTCAATAACTAAATCAAATCCACCAACAGTTTGATGAGCTAAAACTTTGTCAAATAAATGACATAAGACAATGTGATCATCACAAAAAGATTTATTTATTATGTGTATGTAAAGCTACAACAAGACGAAGTTAACAATTCATAGAACAAATCAAGCTGCTACAAGAAGAAATTTGAAGGCTGAAGTCAGGCTATTAACGCAAAGTAACTAATAATTAGTTTTTACTCAAAAGAAACTTGAGAAAAATTGAAAAATCTGATAAACAAAATGATATGGTGAAATAAACACATTCAAAATAATATTAACTAAATTAACTAACTTCTAAATATAACTAAATATTCCCAAAACCATTTTTGCTTTGTGGCAGGGTGCACTATCCTGATGAGAGGCCACAGCCATCAGGGAATATCGTTTCCATGAAATGGTGCCATGATCTGCAACTGTGCTTAGGTGGGTGGTATGTGGCAGGACAAAATGTGATTCATCAGACCAGTTAATTTTCTTCCATTGCTCTGTGGTCCAGTTCTGATGCTCTTGTGGCGCTTTCAGAGGTGGACAGTCGCCAACATGGGCACCCTGACTGGTCTACGGCTATGCAGCCCCATATGCAACAAACTGTGATGCACTGTGTATTCTGACATCTTTCTATCAGAACCAGCGTTAACTTCTTCAACAATTTGAGCTACAGTAGCTCCTGTGTTGGATCGGACCCACGGCCCCACATGTATCAATGAGCCCATGGTCCCGTCGCTGTTCATCACCGTTCCATCCTTGATGGATACTGACCACTGCAGACCAGGGACACCACAAGAGCTGCAGCTATGGAGATGCTCTGACCCAGTCGTCCAGCCATCACAATTTGGCCCTTGTCAAACTTGCTCAAATCCTATACTTGACAATTTTTCTTGCTTCTAACAAATCAACTTTGAGGACAAAATGTTCACTTACTACCTATTATATCCCACTAACAGGTGCCGTAATGAAGAGGTAATCAATGCAATTTACTTCAGCCGTCAGTTGTCATAATGTTATGCTTGGTCTGTGCATATCATCTTGTTTCTTCTGCTGTTCTCTCTTTATCAGTCTCTACTCGGCCAGTTTCAAGCAGATGGTTCCCCTCATATGAGTTGGATTCTGTTCAAGGTTTCTTCCTGTTAAGAGAGAGTTTTTCATTGCGCAGGAAATTAAATCAAAACAGTCAACAAACACAACAAGGCACACACTGAACACACACAAAGAACACAGGGGAAGACTACACAAAACTCAAAATAAAACAGGATATTGCAATTTTCATTTGCAGTTTTGGGAGAAAAAGAAAACAGAAATACCACAAAAGTTATTAAATTATGCTTCATAAAATTCACTATGCAAGTATTTAATATGCTTGTCTGCACCAGTTTAGGAACTAAAAGGCACAAGAACAATAAAAATAAAAAAAACGCTTGGACTGGCATTTAAGCTTACCACACAACCAGGCTGCAACAAAATCATGTTGTCATGTTTATATGGTGCAAGGGTGCATAAACACCCAGTCAATTCAACTCCACAATATGGACAATACCTAATCCGGGAAAAGGAACAATGTAATTATTAAGTGTGGGTAAAACATGGCACTGAGCAAACAAATGCCTTTATATACTGTAAACTTGTTTCATAGCAGACATTTTGACTTACAATTATGCTACGACACGGCCCAGGGCCCTAAAACTTAGCCAAACGCTCATAACAAAATGTTAATAGGCCAGATATACTGGCTATTTTCTCTAAACAATGCTCACATAAAAATCTGTGGAATTCTTCTGTCATAGCATTAGCTTCAAAAGTACATACCCTCTACCTGGAGATTAGTGAATTTAAGAATCACAAGTTACTGTTACTTAATTGGTAACAGGTAAAAATAGAGCAGAGTGATAAGTTGTCATGTATGAAAAACCTAACAGTTGTTTAAATTCTTATCATTTAATTACTTTCTCGTCTGACAGTAACTGTTAATGTTAAAGACAACTAACATACCATTAGCACAACTTTTCACAATAGTGTATTCTATCAGATTATTTGAGTTTGCAGTTAATGAACAAAATGCTTATAAATAACTGTGTGATTAGGTCGTTAGGATAATTGTAATAAGAACAAAAACAACTTACATGTCTACTCATTTCCAACACCACTGATGAGTAGTAAACATCAACAACTCCAAAAGTCATAAAGCTTTGAACAAGTGTGTCCAGTCCTAGCCGGTTATCACTTCTTCTGGCTCCCGGGAAACAATTCCATCGTCATGTGTGCTTCATGTGCATTTCTGTATTTTGTTTGTATTTTGATCTCATATTGGTGATGACGCTTTCTTAGTATGCTTCTGTTTTGTCTTGGTGCATGTGTTTAATTAAACTGCAGTGTGTTGACCTAGCTTTGCATACCATAGGGTTTATTTACATATATGTTACGAGAAATTACTTTAAAGAAACTCACTTCGCCACTGTGCTTCAAGTAGTGGTGCAACTGTTACATTTTTCATTTTGAAACATTTATGGAGTTATCCAAAAAGCGTTTAAAAAAAAGGCAACTGGACTTGTAGAGTTCAGTGGAGGCACTTGGAGAGAACTCTACAAGTCCAGTTGCCTTCTTTGAATATACCATGACCTGGATAACTGAGAACCTTCACAGACATTATGGAGTGGTGTTCTTGAATGTCTGTATCTCCAAATTATACTATTTCAAATTGAAAATGAATGAAATTACACACGTAGACAAAATTGTTGGTACCCTTCCTTTAAAGAAAGAAAACTCCACAATGGTCACTGAAATAACTTGGAACTGACAAATGTAATAAATACATAAATAAAAATTTGCTGAAAATGAATTAATGAAAATCAAACATTGCTTTTGAATTGTGGTTCAACAAAATCATTTTAAAAAACAAACTTATGCATTTAGATCGGGCAATGAGGCAGAGTACAAAGCTCCAAAGTACGGGCTGAGAAAAGCTATCACAGCGGCCAAGAGGTAGTAGAGAGAGAAGCTGGACAGCTTCTATTGTACCGTGGCAGGGCCAGCAGCACATCACAGACTACAGGACCACCACTGGCTCTGTCACCTCCTAGGACAGCTTGCTGGATGACCTCAACACTTTCTACACCCATATTGAGGCCTCAAGCCCCAGCACAGAGTGGAGGCACACACACACACCTGGACCACAGAATCCCCCTCACACCACCAACTGTCTCATCAGCCCAGGTACACACAGACAAAGTGGACTTAATGGCAGACAACCAAGGAGGACTCCATTGTTGAGTTGGAATTTGCCTAAATGCATACTGACAAGCCACAAAGCTTCTGGGACATTTGGACAGATGAGACAAAACTGGGGGTTTTTGGCAAGTCACGTCAGCTCAGTGCTGGTCTTTCAAATAGGGGAAGCCCAGTTTTGTAAAATTGGCCAATTATTACATCATTAAATTTAACAGGGTTACTAATTAATTCTCCTTATATTGTATAGGCCTATGTTTATAGTTATTATTAGTTAATTACAGTGCATGAAAAT
>JASGAT010379844.1:0-18022 GCA_030220025.1 Chelon auratus
TCATCTTTAATTTAAGACACTCGGTAATCGCTGCATTCATTTGGACCTTTGTTTTGTTGGTTGCATAACTCCAGAAATTTAAGTCAAATTGCTTGCTAGTCTTTCTTTGTTTTGAGCAAAAACATATTTATTATCCCTCTATTGGGTGTCTAGACCAGAGCCAGTTGTTTTACAACTACTCCATTGTAGATACAAGTTTCCTACAGTGACGCACAAGCTGTCATATTAAAGAGCAGCAGTCCTGATTAAAGAGAGTGGACTGTACTTTGATCTGTTGGGGCCAACAGTAGCTACTTTTGCTTCCTCCACCAGGCTGGCCAGCTGTTTAAAGCATCAGTTGGGGGAAGTTGGCAGACATTATTCCTACTACAAGAGGTGGAGGGTGAGATGTGGGAAGTGGTGCTGGCTAGGAGTCAACGGGGTACTCCAGACCTGCAGGGGTATAGACGGTGCCAATAGTTGTACTCATTTAATCAAGAAGACGTCAGTAGAGACAGAGGAGCCGGCGGGTTCTGTTAAGGACGTGAGCAGCCAGTCATTTGTAAGTAACGTACACATAGTTGTGTATGCAGAAAGCAAGTACTCTAAACCCTTATTTTAGCACTCTGTTCACTCTCCCCCTCACTCAGCACTCAAGCGCCAACACTCACAAACATATCCGCACACACTTTCACACATATCCGCACTCGGACACAAACAAACGGACACACACGCCACGGTGTAATGGCTGCCAAGATAAGAACAATGTGGCAAATGATCTGGACATTGAGAAACAACTGGACAGTGCATTGTGTGCATATGTAAGGGGAAGAAAAACGTGACCATGTAATGATGTTCACAGAGCGTCAGTGGTGCGATTGAGCAGAAAGGGAAGCGAGTACACTTTCGACACGTGGAGATTGTGCTGCAGAGCACATCTCTGCGCCCAAACATGACTTGTAAGACATCCGAGCTGTCACTTGACACATCTGATTTCCTGCACTAACCTTGACCAGTGTGGTGGTGAGATTGGGGTGGGTGACCCGGCAGGGGATGACCAGCGGCTGCTTTTCCTTCATGTACAACACACCTGGGCTCATACCCGGACGTTCCACAAATGGCTGCTGGCTGTCTGAAACCCAAACACTGCGGTCAGGGACACATATGGTCCAGATAAAATTTATGTCAAATAAATGCCACATGAAAAATACAATGTAGTTTAGAGGTTTAAAGGGTTAGTTCACTCAAATGACACTTTGTGGTTGTAGTTTGCTTAAACTACAACTTCCATAATCTTATCATAAACTTATTTATGTCACAAATTGGTAGAAATATCCTCAGTTTTCTAAATCCATGTGTGGCACGAGTCATCCTCACAGTTAGAGATGGTTAGAGATTAGTGTCTCTAATTAAGAATGCAAAACTACCAAAGGATCTGCTGCACCAATCCTGTAGCTCTTTAAATGTATTGGTTTAGGTGCATGTTAATAACTTAAGGGTTTATCAAGTCCTGACTAAGTCAGGGTAGGACACAGTGGAAATTAATGCTGCATTCATGAATCATACAGTCAAGACACAGTACAGCGGTGGTTTGCTCACTAGGCAGGTTAGCCAGTGCTAGTGCTGTCACCATTTGATAGCAAGGCATTATTTTGGCAGAAAAACACAGTAGCAACAACTCTGCAGAAAGGTTTGACAGTACTTCGTGCACAGCTGATTTAATAAAATAAACACATTATTACTGCAGCTTTTACTTCTGGTGATGCACAAATCTTTTTGAGATCGGGATTGGTGGGGTTTTTCTGATATTCCAGAGTTGGAAGTCTGACGAGTGTAGGCGTTTCAGTTGGAATTTCCTACTGTGGGCTCGGGAACTCTGACTTCCCGGTTCAGTTTGAACTTGAGTGGGTGAGAAATCATTTCGTCTGAACTGAACCTTTAAAAATCGTGCACACACACACACACACACACACACACACACACACACACATACTTACATAGAAAAAAAAAACAATCGTTTGTGCCTCTATGGACAAACACACACTTCCGAGAATCAACCTCAACAACAAACAGAAACAAACAGACACACACTCCTAAACATACACTGTCCTCCACACCCATTCACTGAATACTGAATACCCATTCAGCAAATGACTGCCTGTAGTCAACAATAAACACACAGATTGTTTAGAAGCAATCAAACGGCTTCTCTGTGTTTTCTCCTTCTCAGATCGACTACTGTAATAGTTTTGTGCCATTCAAAGGTGTGGGTGTTGCTCATTGTATTGTTTGTTACCATAGGGTGTTACTCAAGGAAAGCAAATCTCTGAACATTTGAACAAAAGTACCCCAAGGACTAGTAGACTGAAGGCTTCCTTCTCTTGCTTTGATTCCTAATAGAGGACTCGGGGAGGGAGGCAACGTCAGAGCCAAGCTGCAGGCCAAGTCTGACGCTTAATGGACATGGTGACCTGAGCGATTCATGGCCCCCGAGGGTCCTTTTGGCTAAACAGTAGCATGCCCTGTGACCCTGGCCCCCAGCCCAGCTCTTTGCCCCGCACAGCTCAGACTGAGCAGCGCCACCCTTCAGGACAGGGAGGAGCTGGCAGGGCAGACATAGTGCCTCCTCTACCCCTGGATACCACTGAGCCACTGGCCTTCATCTTATCTCTCTCAACTCCTCATACACACACACGCTCACTTCCACACACCTCCCTGCCGCCACCTTGTAGAGACACAGCGACATCCCCTCCCAGCACACCCCCTCCGAGCCCTTCCCCTCCTCCCCCAAGCACAGGATGCTTCAAGCAAGTCTGAGCAGAGCAGATAAGGCTGATGCCCTGGGAAACTCTGCCCGGGCCTGAGCCTTTCAGCAGCTGGGCTATTCCTGGCCTCGAGGTAGCACGTAAACGAAAGTAAAAAAGGATTTAAATATAGACGACAGGGAGGTAGGCCCAGGATTAGAAAGGAGAGGAGGGGTAGGAGGGGAGTGAAACTGTGCCAGAGTCATCTAGAAGGATGTGTTGTTGGGACAAACAGTGTTTAGATATAACTGGCTCTCTGGCATTGGTCTGTATTTAGCACCCACCACATCCTGTTTAACCTGGGGATATAAACAATAAGCGTAAGCGGGTGAAGGAGTGAGGGGCTTCTGCGTGAGTGGACTACAGAGAAAAAGACTAAAAAAAGAAAAACTAAATCACCTGAGTGACACTTGGACCACAGGCCCCAGGGTCTTACCTGTGACATAAACATAGATGGATGTCTGCTTCTGAGGTCTGTGCTTGTACCGGCAGCGGAACAGGCCGGTGTGCTGGGCCTGGCTGCGGCTGACTCTCACGCGGCTGCAGTACTGCTGGTTTGTCCTCCCACAGCGAGAGTCATCCACCTCCACCTGCTCTCTGTCCAAGCCTGCTGGGAACGTCCAGGTCAGCTCCCAGCGACCCCTGGTCAACAGTTAGTGGGACGTTTAATTAGGACAAAAACATTCAAACGCATCTTAAGGCAGAATAAAGCTCAGAAAAGCAATTAATGTTTGCAATTTCCTTAGACAAAGTGTAAAAATGTGACTAACTGCTAAGATCCTGGGAAAAAAATGGTCCTCTTGGTACTAATCGGTGTTAAACTCACTCACTGATTACTTAATTTGAAGACGTCATATAATGGAACATTATATCAACATTACACAAGACTTGACATTCCAGTTATATCAAATTTAAGTGGAAAAACTGGAAAAAGGTCAGTTGCTGCCACAAATGAGTGTCTTGGTGGTGAAGCCTAAAAAAAGTATGTTAAGGATGGAGTTTTATTTGCTTTCTAAACTTCATTCATGGTTATTTCTTCAAATCTAACTCCTTTTCCTAAACTGGGATTTCCTGGCTTAGATCTTGCCACCTAAAACTCACCTGCAGCTGAGCAGTAGTGTGTGGTTGGCATCCACGACCAGCTGCCGAGATTTGACATCCAGGAGAGGGACGCTGAACTTCCCCTTATGATCTTTGTCTGCAGAGGTTGGACAGAAGGGTGAGGACGCAGAAGACACATTCTACCGCTGACTGTGGACTAAAATGATGTTTTAGTTGTCTGATAGTGTGTGGACCACTGCAGAGAGGTCAGAAGTTGGCTCATATGACTAGAGTTTATTTTTAGGACACAGTGAAGGCATTTGTTCTGACTTGGTTTGAAAGAAAACCTCCTTCTTCACCAGCAAGCTGATATGACAGAATGGTGGATGGTAGCCTTTAGCCTGGGGCATGCAGTGCACATGTCTTTCTGAGGAATCAGATGTGACTGAGAACACTTTCAGAGGAAATCCTGGAAGACAAAGCACTTTACAACCAAGAAATATTTTTGGTTGCTTCCTGTAAGGTATGTCTGCTACAAAACCGGACTCTAAACTGAACGCGGGGCCGCGTCTTGTTGCTTCCCCACCTCCACAGCAGCACGTCCTCCATGCAGGCCACATTATCTGTGACCCTCCTCACATCTCCTCGCTCAAACCACTCGACAACTTGAGTGGAAATGCGTAAGCAGTGTCCTGCTTGTTTATCAAATAAAGGCATTTCTCCACTTCATCGCTGAAGTTTATTAATGAGAGATAAAGATGCTTGTCTGTCCGCCCTTCCTTCCTCCCAACAACAGAGGAAACATCATTCAGGGAAGTCCGTCCTTCACTCTGACTGCTCCTGACACAGTGCACAACAAGTGGCTCAAAACAGAACCACCCCACTTCTCTGTTAGTGAATTATCACTTAAATCCATTATTACCTTTTATTATCAGCATCATTGCTCCCAGTGGATGCCCCATTCAGCAAATCTAGTATTACTCACACCACTAGCACTTCCTATACTATTTCCTCGGGTTTCACGGACAGAAACAAGCACATGGCCGGGCAAGTAAAGACAGGAGGGAAGTCAGGGATCTCCTCCAGGCCTTGTCAGAAAGCTGTTTACACGCTGGTCTTGTTAGCGCAGTTTTCCTGCTAGCGCTCTTAAATTAAAGGGAAACTTCAGTTTTTGTTTCTCAGCCTCACAATGCCAACTACAACAAGAGGAATATGCTTACTGTGGCAGGTTTCCACACTGGCAAAACTCACTCATCAAGAAATCTGAAACAAACACCTGGCAACATAATATATATATATATATATATATCAAATCAAATCAAATATATTTTCATGCCTATTAAAAGCAACACAAAGTGCCTCACAGAGGCTAAAAACAGCAAAACAGAACAATATATATAAATATATATATATATATATATTTATATATACACATTGATCTCAAGAACCTGAAGATGAAGGACATGAGCTAATTAACAACGTTAACAATCCTTGATGTTTGGTGGGACACAGTTTTATAGCCTAATAACATTCACATTCAGTGGTCAGTCCTCTGACCATGACTGACTTTACTGAACTTGATAATGTTAACTGAAAGATTTTAAAAATGGCAGTAGCAGCAATGGGCCGTGTACAAATGTAAATGGAGTCTGTATGTGATGCAGCCTTTAATATGAGAAATGTCAATGGTCGGATGCTGGTGTCATTCTCAACATTCTTTTACTCATCAGTCATTTTTATTTTATGTTTTTATGTCTTACTTTTGATGGATTCAAATTATTTGCGGGTGAATTCATTCATGGGCCCTCGAGGGCTCGTGTGAAAGGTAATTTTTTAGGATCCTCTAAAATCTAATTTTGACCATAATTGACGACGTGATCAAACCAAAACAGAAAAAAAAGAGATTCATGAGGTGCAAACACATTTAGTTAATAGTATAGGGAATCTAAACTGATATACTTTCATTAATAAAAATTAATAAAAATAAAAAATGCCCACCTCTGACTGCATGTCAGGTTCTTAACTTAGTTAATGTTTAGGAATATTTTGATTTTACCGGGGAAGAGGTGTTTTTCTCCATTACATGTCTTTCAATCAGAGCGCATAAATCTGTGGAGCGCATAACAACTGTTTTAGCAATAAGCACAGATTAACCCCTGTTCCTGCTCAGCGGATATTTTCCTTCGGTTGTTCATGACCCCTTGGCTCGTTTCTGTCAGAACTTCCATTTGACAAACTCATCAGTCTCAGGAAACAACGCCCTGCGTGTGTCCATTCAGACGGGGCCAAGCGCACAAGGAGCCGGGCCACAGAGGTCCGCATTATCCAAACAAGTGCTCCGCTGGATACCGCTTATCTCCCTCAGTGCACACTGTAGTTCCAATATTAGTTTACAACCTGATCGGCTTCGGACTCACAGCCACACCGACGACTCAGCTGTCTGATGAATTAGGAGCCGCAACACAGACTGTAACTGTAACTGTAACAATAACGGGGGATCTGTGCGCGTCTTTTGTTTTCTTCTCTTAAGTCTCTTTTAAAAGCGCGCTCTGTGACCCTGGGCAATAATAATAAAAGCCGTGCGTAAAAGCTCTAAAGCTTCTTGTTCATTTTAATAGCGTCAAAAGTAATTTAAGAAAAGTTTATTGCTCTGTGTGGTAAATAATAATAGCTTTATCCTTGCAGCAGGTACTCTCTGCACCTGGCACATCACAAAATTAAATCCGCTACTCACCTTTGCCATGAACGCCATATAATCCACACAGCAGGCAGATGAGAATAAAATTCATCATGTCTGTTGACTCCGGTGCAGCAAGCGGCTCTCAAACATAAAACATTAAATAAGTTTTATTCCTGCTGTTGTTGATTTTTTCCCCCTCCAGCGTAGACTCAGCACGAGGCACAGCGCGGCGGACTGATGGTGCGCTCAGGACTGATGGTCAGTGAATGGAGACGGCTGGTTTCCTGAGGTTAGCTGCGGGAGATCACGCAACAGGACACAACGCTTGAACTCCAGAGCAACTTTTTCCCATCGTTTTGGATAGCGCCGCTGATTTATACACTTCCCACAGTGCAGCCACCGGATGGCGGGCTTCCGTTACGTCCACTGACACACCCAAGGCACGCAACGGCACTACCTCCCTAGTAAACTGACCAGCAGTGAGGTGTTGA
This sequence comes from Chelon auratus, assembly GCA_030220025.1. Lineage (NCBI taxonomy): Eukaryota > Metazoa > Chordata > Actinopteri > Mugiliformes > Mugilidae > Chelon > Chelon auratus. Next base: position 6,996 of record JASGAT010379844.1, read on the forward strand.
TGAGAGAACACTGTAGCATCCAAAATAGCACTTTTAAAAAGACTATTCAAACGTCTATTTCGGCTACATAAAAGCTTGTTGTGCCCCACCCAGGAATCTGAAAAGGTTGTTTTTAAATGAGACAAATTGCGCACCATCCAATATAGGAAAGGATGCGCACAGGTCAGCCCCGCGCTCCAATCTTGTCCGTGCACTGCACACGAGGTGTTCGGCACGTAGGCACCGGGGTAAACGGTTGGTGTTGTGATGAACATCATGACAGATGTGTGTTTCACATTTCAAATTGGCAGCTGCTCTTAAAACAACAACAAAAAAAAAACGGATGAGCTTGCCACACATTTCTGAACTGAAAAAATAAATACTCATCTCAAAACTTTAAGATTATACCTTGCATCGACTCCAAACAGCTCCACCATCCCTTTGTCTTAAATCCTGATTAAATCAACATTTTAGAAAAGGTTAAATACCAAGCGTCACAACTGGATATCTGGAGTTTTGTCTTGAAAAAAATGTTTCATAAAGACAACGACTCTTGCATGGGTAATGGTGTCTTTAATATAAAGGCATATAATAATCTGCTTATTTAACAACGATGCAAACTGCAGAGTTCAGAGAAAGGTGCATCGTTCCTTCAGGAGATAAAGTTAAAGAGGCAATGGTACAGATTAACCACTGGGTGGTGATGTGAGCTGGACGAGGTGGAGGAAATGAAAGCTCATTTGCTCCTTACACATCCATTGCATCATGGTTTCAAATGAAGCCTCTTCATGGAACATGAAGGCCAAAGGAACGAAAAAGATAAATTAAATCACAGTAAAAACTCAATGGACCTACTATCCAGGGATTGTTCACTTCTCTACCGTTACAAAATACACTGAACACAAGGCTATGACTCAGATAAAACCCATGATTTACAAATACACATACATACACATACAGTACAAAATCAACTCTTAAACTCGAAAGGAGAGCTGTGAACGCATACAGTACGCAGACGGCTGTAGATGAGGGCATGGTTACACACTTGTAGGGTGAGAACTCTTTCCACATGCCAATGATCTGAATTTTGTTGCCATGCAATCTCCGTAGTGAACAATGTAGCTGTGACGGGAAGAAGAGTGAGCCTAGAAACACGAGGAAAACAGGAAGTGATTGGCTACATTTGCACACAAGGGAAGACATGGCTGTGCTTAAGTGGATGCCAGCCTCTCGGCCTGACGGCTGCAGGCTTTTCTTTGGTGCCGAACAGGAGCCTGTTTAAAGTGTTGGGCAGTACCATAGCTTATGTGGAAAAAGGGCTGCAGGCTATAAAGATTTTTGTGACTCCAGAAGGAGCTGCATAAATATCTGGTGCACTTTCTCACATGATGTCACTTTGCAAGTTTCTAGCGAACCATCCGAGGCCGAGTTACATTGCGGGGTAGGTGCCAAGCTTTGACAAGGAAGAATCCGGTTCTGCTGCATCAATTTTCATGTACGACAGAAGGAAGAGCACTTTAACAAGGGTTACTATTTGGATTTATGTCCCTATGAAAACTTGAGCTTTTAGTTTGCCAGAAGACAGTCTACTCTGGGCAGCTCAAAGGATGCTTCATATGGGTGTAACATAAAGAACAAAACAGAAATAAAGTAGAAAGCTGGTGATCCTCCATGAGAGTAATAAAAAGCTATCAAGTCTGTGTATACCAATATATTGACGGTCTTTGTAATAACCAAAATCTTCATCTTTAGTACGCATACATAAAATAATGAGTGCTAAGTGGCTCCAGGGTTTTATATCCACGTGTATGAAATGTTTTTGCAGTAACCAGGAAATACTGACTCACAGGTTAGTCTACATCTGTTCAGACATTTATATGCAGCAACCCAAAACCAAATTAATTTAACAATCAGTTCAGGAGCTACATTTATTTTACGCATGTTTTGTGACGATGTTGGCGGACTGTAAAGATGCAGGTCGGTTTGGAGCAGCAGCGAAGCCCCCGCCGGGCTGCCGCCTTGGACGCGCTCCCAAAAACTTTGTGCTGCCACGCAGTCATGACAACAATCTGGAGGCGCACTTCAGGCCCGAAAACTTCGTCCCGTGTGTTAAAGTCGGTTATGTTGTTCACGTGGGTGTGCGACGTTCGTGCGGTGTTCATTCACACCTGTCCTTTGGTCTGCTGGTGGATCCAGTCAGTGAACTTGACCACCTGTGTGTAGACGCCGGGGCGGTTCTGCCTCGCACAGCCCTCACCCCAGCTCACAATTCCTGCCAGGAACCACCGCCTGCCGCGCTCCAGACACACCAACGGGCCTCCTGAGTCTCCCTGAAGGCAAACACACACACACACTGATAAAAGAAAAAGACACACAAGTGTAGAGATGTTTTTTTTTTTTTTTGCTGTGGAGCATATGCACTGAGAAACAATGAGTTGTTTCTCAATGCATATGCTCCCTGTTGTGGTTTAAGAAGATAATCTTGTTAACATAGAAAAACTAGAAAATTTAACGTGGTTATGACTAAAATTTCTCAGTAACCGTAGGAGTATATCCAGTATTTTTGATAAACCTCTCCACCACACTAACTGACCTGGCAGGCGTCCACTCCTCCCTGCAGGTTCCCAGCGCAAAGCATCCTGGGAGTGACGGCGTCGTCATACAGCTTGTTACAGGTGTTCCTGTTTATGATCTTCACTGAGGCTTCTTGTAAGCGGGTGGCCAGTTCACCTTTAATTAGTACAACAACACAAAAACATTTGGGGTTTCCAGGTTACCTGAAGGTTCTGCTTCACAGGAACAACATACTTTTTGTATATTTTCTGTTTTATACTGTTGAGCAGCTCTCACCGTCCTCCATCAGAACGCCCCAGCCTGTAACATAGCAGTTCGTCCCTGTGGTGAAAGAGTGCGAGGGGGCAGGCATGCACACGGGCTGGACCAACTCATTGAAGAAAACAGGCGTGCTGAGCTCCAGGAGGGCGATGTCGTAGTCAGAGGTGAACTGGTCATACTGCGGGTGGAGGAGGATCCGCCGGATCAGCCTTGTGGCTGCTCCGTTGCTCCCTGTGGTCATCACACGCATTCCCATGTAGGCGCGCCACGCACGTGCGTCTGAGTATCTGCAGACACGCCTCTGCATGAATGCAGGATATACACATGATTTATGTTGCACGGGATTTTCATTGTGTTTCTTACTTAATGGCGTCTGAGTCTTGGAAGCAGTGAGCTGCGGAGATGAGCCAGCGGCTGGAGACCAGCGTGGCTCCACAGACATGGCCGTAGCGATCCATCTGGAGGCTGACCTGCCAGGGCCACGACCCCACCAAGGCATCGGACCCTCCCACGATCTTAGTACGCTTCCTGGGTCTGGTGCCACAGCCTGGGAGACAGAGCAGGAAACACGAATGACACTATAACTACTCAGTTTGGAAGGTGAAAGGACTTTCATTCAGTCAAATACAGGAGTATGAGGTTTGTTGGGTGAGTTCTTACCACAGCGCAGCTCATCAGAGCCGTCAAAGCAGTCTTTAACTCCGTCACACTCAGGGTTGACCTTACTTACACACTTTCCATTGGCACATTTGTAGGAGGAGGAGGAGCACCCTTTAAGATCTAAACAGAATGAAAGACCAAATCCAGAAAATAAGAATCCAGGGTTTAGTTTAGAAAAAACTTTTCAACCTGTTAGTCAAAATAGAGACATTGTGAGTGCTCACAGGCTCTGGTGCAGTTGAGTTCATCACTGCGGTCTTTGCAGTCAATGACACCGTCACACACTGACGACTTAGTCAAACACACCTTGTTGGGACACACGTGGTAGCATTTACCTCCTGAAAACCAAACAGAACAAAGCACATGATTCAAACAAACACAGCACGCTGTCGTGTTAGCAGAGCAGCAGCACGTCTACTCACCACAGGTGCCCTCTTCACTGCTGTCTGCACAAGAGCTCTGACTGACACACTGGCTGCTGTGAGGTTTGCACTGGCCGTTCCCGCACAGCACTTCCCCTGGCCTGCAGGATGCTGCACAAGAACACACACCAATATGAGTCTAGCACAGTAAAAAAGCCGGGACTTCATTTTAATAATACAAAAATAAATTAGAAAAGACCACGACTCACAGCATTTAGCCTCGTCCCGTCCATCTGAGCAGTCCTTTACTCCATCACACACCTTCCTCAGAGGGATGCAGCGACCATCTCCACAGCGAAACTGGCGGGGGCAAGCTGAAGACAGGCAAAACTCTTATTCTCTAAAAATCTAAAAAAAAGTTTAAATCATGAACTAGCAGCCTGATGAACTGGTCTTGTGTCAATAACTGAGTTAGACAATTACACTGCTCCTGAAAATAGTTAGAGAGGAGTGAAAGCATCATGTTTTACTTACTGCCCTCTGGTGAGAAGGCTCGGTATAACAGGTAGAAGCCCTTATGAGTGAGAGATTCATCAGAGTGGAAATGGAGGGAGAGAGGGGAGGAGTAGACTCGCTTTCTGCTGCTGTCTGACACTGGATTACACAATCTAGGTATGAGGAAGCGAAATTGTAAGGAATTTTACTTTTGACTCAGACAAACAAACACTGTGTGTTTTTAGCAACGATGAGATTAAACACAGTGAGTTACAGTAAGGAAGAGATGTTAACTGTAATCCTTAATTAGGGGCATCCCCCTATCCCTTGCAACACAGTTCAGTTTCAGAACTCACTTCACCCCTCCGATGTCCAGCCAGTCTTTCTCACAGCCGTCTGATGATGGGGAATCCTGAATGTCCACCGTCACGATCGTCATGGAGATCAGGTATCCTGGCAACGGCACCTGACAAAAGTGGCCAAAGAAAGGGCTCGGTTGCTGGAATGTGGACAGGCGGACAACAAAGAGAGGATTCACTCGTTCACCGTTCACGTTTTCTTATTCAATTGCCTCTAACACACACACACACACACTCACTCCTGCAGCTCACCCGCAGTGTCCATGTGCAGTCTATATTAGGAGGATAATAGGAAGGGTAGTAAGGTGAGGAAATAGAGCCGTTCCAGGAGGAAATGGAGCCTCCACAAGCTGCGGGGGGAGATGATGACACAGATAAGTGAATACACAGCAACACAAAGACAACCTCTGCACATGCAAATGAAATGAAATCCTTTTGATTTGTAGGGATCAGATAGGGTAGTGTATGGTTTCGTTGTGTTGTGCTCGTGTTTGTGAGAGAACTCAGACCTGCTTTGGGGATGGCCTGGAAGTAAGCTTTGAAGATTGCTCCATCCCTCTGTCTGCTGAAGGAGAACGTGACCAACATTACGTTCCCGGAGGACGTCAACTTCATGACCGGAGATGAGCCTGAAACAGGCAGCCCACACCACCTGCAACAGGTATGTGCATCAAAGACAAGCACATGTACTGTACTGTACTACACTCTACTACATCCAGAATGTCTTTACCTGGCGATTATTTTGTTCTGTAAAGGAAGCAAGAAGTCATAGGCGGAGAGCTTGTGGGCGGTGCAGCTTCCTGGCGTTGCGCCGTGAAGGGTGAGGACGACCAGCCGAACCACGTGACCTGATGGCACCCGAAGGCGCCACTGGTAGTATGGCTTCTTGGGACTCACGAGGCTCAGGGTGCGGTTGTTCCCATATTTGGCATAGAGGTCAAAGGACATCGCTAGACAGAGGAAATGACATTTAATATATTTTTAAAACTATTACAATGTACTCCGCTGTAACACTAAGGATGAAACATGTCTAAACTGAGCGTATATATGTTGCTGAGCCAAATTCTGAGAACTCAGAGAACTCTCCTCACCTTGAAAGCCAAGCTGCCACTTCCCACTCTGGATACTATTTGGATTTTTAATTTTGTCAGATTTTTCATCTGATTCAAAGTCATCAGGGTTCAAACCTACAAACACACACAGCAGATGACAAAAACACAAAAAATGAGTACTACTACTAATAGGTAAAACAGTGTCTCATGGATGTGTAGTAGAACAAAAAGAGTCTGCACCCAGTAGGTTCAGCGTGTCATCATCTTGCTCCATGTAGTAGCGCTGATCATTGCGGCCGTACCGCTGCACCTTGTTGCTGCCAGGAAGCCTGCGCTGCAGCCTCTCTGGGCCGGACCTCTGGATTTCCATGGCAACGTTGTCCGGGGCAGAAAATGTACTCCAGTAGAAGACATTGAGCCCTTCTGCTCCTTCACTGTCACACAGAACGTTTACAATGCTATTCGGGGACATGAGTCTCACTGAGTTGTTTGTATGTAAAGACTGCCGCCCTTGTTCAGCGGGTCTTGTTTTGGTGCAGCATACCTGAAGGCAGTAATTCCTGAGCGCAGGTAGTAAGAGCTCCACGGCGTGGACTCATAGAGTTCTGAGAACTATTCATAACAAACGAAGAGGAAAAACACACACTGTAAGTGGGACATCACAGAGGTGCATGTGAGGTCACTTTTCCCATTAAGGCAACACATAAACACACCTGGCTGAACGTGCAGCCTGAGCTCAACAAAAGCATTGTTCTTGTGTGTGTATCGGACTCTGCGTGTGTGTATGTTGACTTTGAGCAGCACAGAGCTCCATTGTGTCCCCACCTGCCGGCTGTGTTGAGGTAGGATCTTGAGTGGTATGGGCTCCTGGCCTCGAGTTCACCTGTTCTTTAATGAACAGATGCCCACAAAGATACTTTGACCACTTAACCACCCTGCTAGCTCACCCTCACAGCTGGTTACGGGGATATTAAGATGCTACTGCAGAGTTTTGCGCAGTCTCACCTATCAGTTTCCATTTCTACATGAAGAATCTACAGCCATGCACTTGACCTTTTGCACCAGAAAGTCAAATTCCCCCTGTCTATCATATCTCTGTCCAGCCCGAGTGCTTCTGTCATCCCAGCTTGCCCTACTGCCCCGTCTCTCCCTCTTAACCCCCAGCATCAAACAGAGGTTCTCCTCCTCTCTGCAGTGTACGGTGCACAGAGTGGCTGATTGTGTGAAAGCTACACAGACAATGTTTTTATTGAAGGCCTGCTCTTCCTCTCACTCTTGCTGCCTGGGCTTTGCTGGGCTCACAAATGCCAGGCTTGTCCTCAGCCCTGAAAGGGCCCTGTCCCTGGGGGTCTCGGGAACTCACACACACACTGTGGCCAGCTCCTGTTTCAGCTTTACATTTAACACCACCAGAGAGAGAGACAGAGAGAGGGGCAGAAGAGAGGAGAGTGGTGTGCAGGAGAAAAAACAGAGAGGGGAGGATAAAGCAGATAAGAAGAAACTTAACAAAGAAGAATCCAAGGAGAAAGAGGGAAGCAGTGTTTTGAAAGCGCAGCATAAAAACAGCAGCAGTCTGCTGTAGTGACATATATCAAAGTTAGAGCAGCAAGATCAGCTTCAGCTGGGAGCAGGAAGGTCAAGCAGCGCTCTAAAGTGTCATTCAGAGGGGAGGCAGTGACAGACAAGTCCATCGTTCCACTTACATAATGGTTCAAAGCCTGAGCCTGCAGGCGGAACTGAGGGGAGGTGGAGTCAGCCAGCTCCGATGAGAAGCTCAGGTTTGGGAACTCCACGCTGCCTCCGAGGAAGAACACTGAGCAAGGCGGAGCTGGGGATGTGGAGATGGAGATTTGAGACGCAGGTGCACTGTGTGAAACTCAAAATAAACACATCTGAAGAAACAGTAGAACGCTAAAACGCAGGAGCAGGTGTGGACTCACATGTTAAGTAGTGGAGTGTCAGTGCAATGGCAGCAGTGAAGGGAAAGAAAGGCAGGATACCCAGCATCCATCTCCTCCAGGAGCCGCACGCCGGAGCTGGCAACCCCTCCACCCTCTGCTCTGCCTGGTCCTCAGGCTCTGTGGGGGGGCTCAGTGACTGGGTGGGCTCTTTTAACTCCCCCTCTCCCTTTCAGATAAAAGGACATGACTCAAATATCATACCGGCTTTTTACGTCGGCTTTAAGTTGCTTTTAATTGTTATTTTTATGTGGCAGGGGAGCAGTAAAGAGCACCCTGCCTGTATGCCAAAATCAATGAGACATAGATTTTTATGGCAGAGCAGACAGTGATTTAATGAGAGTAACGGTGAACATCTTTCAGCTGAAAGGAACTCCTGAAACATTTAAGGGGTTGGCAGGATTCCCTGGGGAAGCAGACAAAGCGTGGCTGGAGGGGTCTACTTTCCCACGGCCTGGCTCTGCGGTGTCAGCACTCAATCAAGTGGCTCACCCTGACATGGACATTCATGAGAAAGAGGACCCCCATGCCCTCAGAGACAGGTTTTACAATTAACATGAAGGAGGGCAAACTCAATTTGATGGCATCTAAATATCATGCAACTTATCTTTTGACAAAAACTCCTTCAAAGTTAAATGAGCATGATTAGTTAGATGTAAGAGTTTAACTTTTGTTTGGCACTGTCTTTTGTGTGCAGTGAAAGGAGTGAAGTGGTGGCTTACCTGTGCAGCGGAGCAGCCTGAGTGTCCATGCCCGGAGACGCAGTACACTTCGCAAGTTTTGCTTTTGGGGAGAGTCCACATAGCACAGTCCCGTTTAGCTCCGGAGAGGTGATATGCAACAATACCTCAGGCATAGAAACGATGGAGAGAGAGAGGTAGAGAGGCAGAGGGGGAAAGGAAACCCCCGCTGTCGCTTCCTTTGGGGGGAAAAAAAAAAAGAAAAAGAGCAGAAATCCGACCCGAGAGGCTCGGATGCTGCGGGCATTCACCGCCTCCGGTTTACCTGAACTGGGCGGCAGGTGTCACACGGAGCCCCAGAATGCAGTGCAGGGACAATGAGACCACTATGAAAGTGTACAATCCGCACAAGCAACTGTTCAAGAGATACTCAGGGCAAACTTGTGTGTTTGAGGGAAACGTGTGTGATGTTTTACAATTAGAGCTGTCTGTGTCCTTGGATGCTCCACAGGGCCCCAAGACTGATCTGCAACTCCAAAAATTAGACCTCAAGTTGGTGACACTGTAACAGGATTTAACTGCGACTTTGACAGAGGAATTAACAGCACCTTGTATTAGCAGTAAAATATTACTCTTCACATGAGAAAATACACAGCACACGGTATCTACTGATGTTTTTCATTTTTATTTTGTGTCATCAACAGTCGATGTATTTCATCATGTCAGCTGATATGGCTGTAGATCCAAGAGGTGAACTTGTTGACCCTGGTGTAGACCCCAGGAAGGTTTGGTCGGCCGCAACCGGACCCCCAGCTGACAATCCCGATCAGGAACCAGCGTCCGCCACCTGGCGCCTGACAGGACAGTGGGCCGCCTGAATCCCCCTGACACACAGAGAGTACATGCAAAAAATTATTATTCCAAAATAGTACACAACAAATTGTAATATACACCAATCAGCCATAACATTATGGTCATAATCACTGGTCAAGTCTATGTCTAACTCATTATCATGGCAGCTGTGGATGGGACATATCAGGCAGAAAGTGAACATTCTATCCTCTAAGATGTTAGAAGAAAGAAAAATGAGCAGTGGAAGGATTTGAGCGACTTTGACCAAGGGCCCAGTTGTGATGGCCAGACGGCTGGGTCAGAGCATCTCCAAAGCCTCAACTCTTGTGGGGTGTGGAGAGCGAAGGCTGGCCGGTGTGGTCAGACAAGCTACTGTAGCTCAAACTGCCAAAACAGTTCATGCTGGCTCTGATGGAAATGTGTCAGAACAGAGAATCGCAGTTTGTTTCGTATGTGATTGTGTAGCCACAGATCAGTCAGGGTGTCTCTGTGCTGACCCCTGGCCACTGGTGAAAGCTCCTACTAATGGACATAGGAGGTAATGGGCAATGGAAGACAAGACTTGGACGGGGTGTGATAGATCATATTTTCTTTTACATCATATGGATGGCTGAGTGCATTGCATTGCCCTGAAACATATGGCATTTCAGATGACAGCTCACCCTGCAGGCATCCCGCTCTCCTGAGGGGACACCGGCACACAGCATGCGTGGTGAGATGGGGCCGTAGCTCTTCTTACAGTCACTCTGGCTCATTAAGGACACCTCTGCCTTCTGCAGCACCGAGGGTAACACCTTGTCTGCAGAGTGGCAAGATGCAGACATGGATCACATTTAAACATTTTGTGGCTTTAAAGTCATACAGCGAGTGAGTGTACAGACATGCCAGACGAAACATCGCAGATAAATGTTTTTGCACCATTTCCAGTTAACTACATGGTATATCTATGCTGTTCTGTTTTTAATTTCGTTTAAGTGTCAATACATTTTTAGAAAAAGTCATTGGACTCGCCTTCCTCAGATCGGTATCCCCACCCGGTGACCCAGCAGCGGTGGCTGTCGGTGACAGTGTGCGAGGAGGGTGGCAGGCACACCGGCTGGACCAGTGGGCTGAGAGAGGGAGGCCAGGACTTCTTCAGCTGCAGCAGGGCGATGTCATAGTCAAACGTGCCAGCGTTATAATACTCGTGCACCACGATCCGCTGGATCTCCGCCACGTGTTTGGCACTGCCCTGCGTCAGCATGCCGAGGTGGGCGCTCCAGTAACGTGGGTCAGAGAGCCTGAAGGAGCACATTTTATAGATTAATTATACCGTATCTAATAAAAATGACGAGTTGATAAGTGGCTAATTTGTTCATAAAATCCACAGGATGAGCCAGAAGCATTGTAGCTGGTGACTTGGTACACACAATACAACTAATACATTATAAACAGAATTTAACATGAAAGATTAATGCAGTGTTCAATAATGTTTTGATATAATGACATAAACACATGAGTATGATCAATTATATAATATGGAATGACTGCTGTAAGTGGTCCCAAGATAGACTTACACAAAACCATGGATGGTATGAGGGTGGCTGACCTTTCTTTGCTGAAGCAGTGGGCCGCTGAGATGAGCCAATCAGATGAGAGGACAGAAGCGCCACAGTAGAGGCTCCCAGCAAAGTGAAGGCTGACCTGCCACGGCCACTCCCCCTCCAGAGAGTTAGCCCCGCCCACAATTCGCTCAAATCCAGAAGCCGAACTCACCTTCAACAGGGAGGGACGACCACAGGCTGAAGCGGACGCA
>JASGAT010379847.1:0-20299 GCA_030220025.1 Chelon auratus
TTTTTTTTTTTGTTTTTTTTTCCCTCTTCCCTTTTCTGTTGGGATAAACTGTCAAACACATGTTATCGCAGGTCAAATGTTGACTAACTTGCTTTTCCAGGACTAAAATGACTCACTACTTCCTCTAGTAAGTATGCCCAAGTACCTCCTCTTTACATATCTCGCTCTGATTGCTGCCTTTAAAAAAGCATTTCATTCCTCTCTGATTATTTCCATCCTAAAATAAAAATATAACCTGTCGTCTTTGTGTTGTCCTCAGAACAAGCTTCACATACACAGTGGGTTTTGTTTACATGGAAACTAGCATTATATTAATAATCTGAACAACAGCCCAGTCAGCATAAAATGCCTCATGTAATCATGTCAATCAGAGAGCGCTGGCCTGATTAGAAGAAATATTTGGACTGGGGTAAAACTCAGGTGACGGGAGGAGTCTCTAGGACGGGCAGAAGCATGAACAAGCACTTGTTGTTTTCAGTCAGGTTGAAGAAAGACTGCCCATATACGTACGTTTTCAAACCTTGTTGAAGTCCACTAGCTTAAATCAGAACGTTACTGTAGGTTGCGGGTCGGTCTTATTACTGCAAGTAAAACTCTGCTGTCAGTTACCATGACAACACTGAGCAATCACTTCCCAAGGTCAAGCTCAGCGGACAGAGGGGGATTCGACAAGCTGACAGGAACGGACTGAGTTTTAGTTTCAGCGTCGCACGTATAACATTCTCCTTACAGAACAAGTTTGGCATCATCCAGGCTTTTGACTTTTTAACACAACTACAAGGATAAATACATAATGATGCACGTTGGTAACTGACCACATCGATCTCAGTGTTGGAGTGGCCCATGTTGCAGACAATGCAGCCGTTCTTCATGCGGTCGAGGTACTCTCTCACCACCACGTTCTTATTGCCTGATGAGGGGAAAGAAGACGTGGACACAAAGAAGAGGCGCAGCGAGGAAGCAAAAAAAATTAATAATAAAGGAGGTTTTATCAAATGTCAGGCTGAAAAGGAACAGACTGAGTGAAGAAAAAACCCAATGTAGACAGTCTTTAGTGATTTAATTACTTATCTCAGAACTTGAGCAGAGTTAATTAGGTCTGGAAACGCAATTTAGTTACATGCTCCACTTGTGTGCACAGTACATTGTAAAGCATCTACACCTGGCACTGAGATCAAGGAGCTTAATTATTTTACAAAGCAAACTAACATCTCTTTAACGCTTGAATAAGTTAAACCTATAAATGAACAAAACAAAAAACTGCACAGCATCTTTCCTCCAACTGAATCTAACAAAGTTTGTGAGGTTTGCAGACTGTGCTCTAATGATTGGACCTTAAAGGAGCTACTACTACATGACCTTATTAGAGCTGCTGCCTGTACACTTTCGAAGTTTGTTAGGAAAATGTTACACTAATTCCATACATCCTTTTATTATATTTCCCCATTCAAATTGCAGTTGAACTCTAACGGCAGCCTTAGGTTTCAGGCCTGCCAGCAGGATTAGGTAATGAAGCAGTGACACAAGTAATTCTCTGCTCCAATTACGTGTTCAGCTTCCTGGCTGCTGCGCTGACAACTTGATTAGTAACTGCTGCGGACTGATTACAGTGATTGAATATCTGTCTAGTCACCCTGAACGCCAAGACTGACTGTTTTATTTCTTGCGCAAAATATAATTTAACATTTTCCCCGTGTACTGGCTGCCTTATTCTTAGCTGTGGTTCATGTAAGAAATGCAGGGAGGCTGAACCAACCTGTGCAGGTGATGACGATGTCCACTTGTCTGATGACTTCGTTGAGTTTCACCAGCCTGAAGCCATCCATGCTGATTGGTAAAAATAAAGTGTGTAAGACTCATGCGGATGCGAACACCGGCAGCGAGCCAGAAGAGAAACTCAAAAGGTGAGGCTTACCAGGCCTGCAAGGCACAGATGGGGTCAATCTCTGTGACGTAGACGATGGAGCCCATTGCTTTGAGGGCAGCGCAGCAGCCTTTTCCAACCTGAGGATAACAGAGAGGATGTTGAGACTGTCCCCACTGGTGTTGAGCAAATAAGTTTGTCTTAACTGAAATGTGACGTATTCATGGTCTGTACCAGGTCTGATCACATACTGGAGCCTAATGTAGCCGTCATTAGGCAAGAGGCAGGGTACGTACACCCTGGACAGGTCTCTAGTCTATCACAGGACGAACACAAAAGATAAAAAACTATTCCCTCACACATACACCTACTGCAAATTTAGACTATAACCCCAATTAACCTAAGAAGCATGTCTTCGGAAGCCGTTGCACCCAGAGAAAACAAACGCAGACACAGGGAGAACATGCAAACTCTGCACAGAAAGCCTCCAGATAGCCAGCAGTTCAAACCCCAACATAAGTGACGTGGCCTCACAGTTATTGCAACTGGTTTGAAAATGATGATCTTTGTACTACCTGTAGAGCAGCTGGCTGAGGAATGTTTTTAGTTTTGTGAAGGTTAATGTATACATGTTGGGTTCGTGTAGCTGTTCGACCAATCCGCTCCAACGCTGGAGGAAGACCTCTGGAGGACTGTTGCTATCTGGGCTTTTATTTAAACTACAACCAGGATCAGGCCTGAACTGTATTGAATTAAACTTCATAGATTCTATATTGTGCCCCCCTTAAAAGAAGGGGGACCATTATTTGCCTTTTAAATTCTATGTAAATCTGTCAGCGAGCAAGCAGGGTGCATAAGGACGCCAGCCTTACCTCTCCGTATCCGCACACCACCACCTGTTTGCCTCCAAACATGACGTCAGTGGTCCTCTTCAGCCTGAGGATGGAAACACAGTTATGTACGTGCTGTCTAATGTTTATTCAGACGGTTTGGAGCAGAGAGGAGGTGAGCGTAAATGCCCTGCAACTGTAAAAGTTCAGACAACAAAGGCGGGCAGTAATGAGGTTAAACAGGAGACTCTTATATACCCGTCTAAGATGGACTCTCTGCAGCAGTAGAGGTTGTCAAACTTCTGCTTGGTCACCGAGTCGTTGACGTTCATGGCTGGAACACACAGCTTCCCTGCTTTGGAGAGCTGGTACAACCTGCATACACACAACAAACACGTTAAAATGAAGCAGAAAACTAAGCAAACCTTGCAGAAAAAAAATCTTAACATGTATTACTCATATATGTGTATTTGTTAAATGATAAATATTAGTTTTTCTTTGCCAACACTACTAAGTTGCAATTTCTCACTTGCAGTGCATTGTCAGTAGACAACAATTTGACCACTAGATGGCGATGTTACCACACCAGTAGGCCTACTACTGCTGGACTGTGTAAATATGTACTTGTCCGATCTCTCCTTTATGATACAGAGAAGGGGTTTCATCTGAAGCAGTGTAATGTTTAATCTCAGTCTTCACCAAGAACATTGCTTAAGGCTGTAACAAAGAGCGCTCCGTGTCCTACCTGTGCACACCGGTGACGCTCTCCTCTACGATGCCCTTGATCTTCTTGAACATGTTGGGATATTTTTTATAGATCCAGTGAGTCAGGTCTCCGCCATCATCCAAGATCTGATGAGCAGACGAGCGAGATTGGGAAAGGGGGGGGTGAATAAGATTGGGGNACAACCTGACTAATATTTGAAGTTTACAATTCAGTCCATTTTTTTCTATGTTCCTTCCTAGACATTGGCAGGTTACCAACCATGTTGTAAAAATCGGGCAGATATATTTAAAATGATGTAGTGGTAAAAATAAACAGCAGGTTCAAGCACTACTAATGAGGATGAAGACTTTTCTCCTGATCTAGAAAGCTTTGTTTTGGATGTGGGTGTCCTACCATGTTGGGCTGCCAGCCTTCGACGTTGACACAGCGATCGATGCACCACCAGAAGTCATCCTCTGACTCACCCTTCCACGCGAATACACTGAAACCTACAAAGAGACAGCAAGCATTGTAAACGCAGCAGACGAAAAGTGTGAAAGATAATGGACAGGGGTGTGATGTGAATCAGACCACATTAATATTCTTGGCAGCGAGAAGGAGAGAGAAGAAAAGGTCAGGTGTCACACACAGGATATCCCATGTTCTCACCTCCCTCTGCCAAAGCAGCTGCCACTTCATTCTGGGTGGAGTAGATATTGCAGGCCGCCCATCTGCACTGAGCCCCCAAAGCCGACAGGGTCTCCATCAGCACCTGAGGAGAGGCAGAAGCTCAAGTTGGGACTTTTTCTTGTAGCTGCTGGAGTAATGCCGATGCGATTGCGTGTTTCCCGCACTCCTACTCACAGCAGTCTGAGCAGTGATGTGGGTGCAGCCCACCACCTTGGCACCGGCGAGGGGCTTCTCCCCCTGCGCTCGCTTCCTCAGCGCCATCAGCGCCGGCATCTCTGGAAGAGAAGGAAGCACATGCATGAACGGGAATCAGCCGGATGGTTAAGGAATTCCCACTTAATCCTTCGATCTAATACTATGTTACTAATCCCCCGACTCGTCCAGCTGAAGGAGTTCCTGATGTTGAGGATATAATGCGGGTGTGTAGCCCGCAGGGTTCAGCTGAGGCTCTCTGTATATAGTGAGAAATAATTATGGAAAGATGTCAATAATGTGACTTTAAAGGGTGTTCTCACTTGCAATGGCAGGGGACATATGGCTACCCAGCATGTCTTATATTCTATTTTTGGTGGGCCAATAGAAGAACAGCTGATTTATTGTGTTTAGTATATGAATTAAATGTTCACTCAGCTAGCTTAAATGTCAGATCTGTAACGCTCCTCAAACATTTCTGGATTTGACTTCTTCTTCTACAGTGGTACAACTCCCTGCATTTCATTCAGTTGGCAACTTTTTAAAGTCCTTTCATTTACCTTGCTCGGCGATCTCGATCTCTCGGCGCCCGAAGTCGGCCTGCTTGATGTTCTTGATGCAGAAGTCTCCGTTGCCCTTGGAGTTTTTCTGTTGTTTGTCCCGGGGAGACGTCTCATCGTCGGAGCTGTCCGTGTACGACGCCGCTGTGAACAAACGCGCGGGCATGGTCAGCATGTCACGCCGGCAAAAGTAGGTTTTTCCAGGGAAAAAGAAATGACAGCTATAATAGAAATTCGTGTGTGAGCTTACCCTAAACTGGATTCACTGGATTCTTAAGTGCAGAGCAAACACAGTGTGGATCTGCCTCAAGCATGTACTTTTCCCAGCTCTGCAATTTTGACTTTGGTAGGCCACAGATTCTGGACAGCACTGAGTTTTATCGATTATAAAGGTGCCTGCCAAAAAGTACCTCTAATAGAACAACTCAAAACTCTCAACAGTATCTCGCGGCGCAAATGCATTTGAACATGTGTCCAATAGCGGAAACGGAAAAACAATACCAATATCACTCTTACTGCCCTTTCTAAATGACCGAGGGCCATTACCCAGATAAGACTGCACACCTTGCCAACTCTCTAACAATACTGAGCTAAAGAACATGCTGTACCGTGCCATGAAGGGACAGGAATAATCCACGAGTTCGGAAAAAAAATCTTTTGAAATCTGCCATCCGTAGTGACAGGAGGAAAGGGTGGGGGAGAGCGTGAGCTGAGGAGATCGTGAGGGGGGGACGTACGGATACGTGCAAAGGATTCTGGGGCAGAGCCAGGTATAGAAAATGTGACGGTGAAGGAGAAGTGTTACGTACCACTGAGCTGCTCATAGGGGGAAAATAACTGAAACTAAAGAGCTTTCTAAACCCTAAAACATGTTAGTGTTACTATAATGTAAAAATATAAAGTTTATACTGTATATGATTTATTTGCCCCCTAAAATACTGATATCTTGAACTTGCAAGTTGATTTATATTCAGCGCAAGCCTTCATCAAACAGAGTCCATGACAACAGATTAAAAAAAAAGGTCTTGGGAAAAAAGGACTGGTGTTCCGTCTGGTCTTTGTACTGTGGGAACCATCAGAGAAATAAGAATCAGTGTGGTGAGGGAATTATAGGAGGAGACAGGGAGGGAGGAGAGAAAAAGGAAACATGTATCTGAAACTAACCTTATGTTCAGGAAGGTTTTACTCACTGTACAAGGTCTGCTGTTAATAGTTAAGACAAAAAGTACCACTTGTCAAATCCTTGATTTAAATAATGGAGATCAAGGGCACTTATCGGTATCTCAAGTTTTGAAGAGCATTACGTTAGCCTCAGGGTGGAGAGGAAAGTTGAGAGCAAGAGGTAAAGTTTAAAGAAAAAAGGAAGAGAAAGAAATTTAAAATTAAAATTTAGGGGAACTGGAATAAATCCAATTTTCACCTTTTAGGAGTTTGAATGTCAAAATGTGCCAATTTTTAGTCAAAAACCAGAGCAGATTTGAGACAGTAGAACAGATGGCCTTAATTAAGAGACTTGCCTTCTGCTTGAGGAACATTTTCATTTAAGATAATTATCAGAGGGGCGCCGAGACTTAACGTGTGCATTTCACAACACATTTTTGGCATTTTTTATTCTTAACACAAGATCCACCCCTCAGCTGACCCTGATTGTGGTGTGGCTTGGTGGTCTATGAATGTGCTGGCAGGAAGTCACAAGACCAAAAGGCTTCATCTCGTCTTTTGTTTTTAGCGCGCATGAAGGACCCATTATAGCGGCGCACTAATACTGACTTTAAGTCCGTGTGTCCGTCTGCCGCCCATCTGTTTGTCCATCATATTGCGCAGCTAGGAGCGGTGCTGACCAAGCAGCAGATTAATTCATCATGTTAATGGTGTCATTGGAAACTGTGTGCCCTGTCCATGACTGCGACACACAGCAGGAAGTCACAGAGCCAGAGTCCAAGCAGATTAGCCGGTACTGTATTGTCACATTTCCAAAAAAAAAAAAACGAGGGAACAAGGTTAAAAAAACGTTTGGAGGAGACAGCGTGATCACTGAGGACTCTCAAAGGCAGAACTTTTCTCTGGTCTTTGCCAGCAGTCAAATGTTTACACTACCAGATTAGCCATTCAGTGTTTCCAGTATCTGTGGTATATGGCTAAGATAACAGCCTCCTGGCTACAGCCTTTCATTCACGAGCTGTCTCTCTATTTAACTCTAGGAATAAAAGAGGAGAAACACATTTCCAAAAACTGCAAACTATTCTTACACTATTTTCTATAGAGGATAACTGAGTGTCTCTCCAGCGATGAACTGCGTAATGTAGGCTGTAAGGTTGCTATGGAAACACCTTTTAAGAGGTGCCCTTCAAATTATTTTAGCACTAGATCAATTAAAACAACCTCCAAGTCGTCACTCTTCTCCCTCTCTCACCTTTATTACTATGTTTCTTCAGCCACTAATGGTCACGCCTACGTTTACTTTTCCTTAGTTACATATCGATCCTATGTGCACCACCCACTGCTTTAAATGAACAAAGAAACACACAAAGTTTGCAACATAACCTACTTGTGCAGTAACAAAACTATATGATTTATTTTGTCACATTTATCTACACCAACTTTCTGTTCTCTCATCACTATTTGTATAACTGGACAGGGGAGCCCTTCAGTTACACCCAATGTTTCCCAGCACTCCTTTTTCCTTTCTCCTGTTAACCAGCAGACCATTAATCCTCAAAGACAAAGTCCACCGTTTCACATGGACCACAGCGTCAGAGTGTGAGAGCCAGAGACACAAGGACAGAGGTGGCAGTAATGGAGGCAGACAGAAGGTCTGTCAACCGTTCATGCAGGTGGAATCCCACGGAAACCCGTCACATCCACCGGGACATCTGATAAGCAGCAGGCTGCGGCCAACGAGGAGCAGCAAAACAGTGCGTGTACCTGAGCTGTAGCTGTCTGTGGAGGACTGGGAGATGGAGCGGGAAAGAGAGCGCCGGCCGATCTTGGAGGGACGCTTGTTGAACTCCTGCTTCTGGTCGGCAAACTGGATCTGCTGGCGGAGAGGACAGAGATCAGGAGTTGCGGACGATTAACAGAGCGACGCATCAGGCATCTGAAAAATTACCACCAGCCTTCAAATACAATCACTGTTACATAATAACTCCAGTGATACATTAACTCCTATAAGTCTGACGACATTTGAAATACAGTATCGAGCCATTAAAATAAACATGTAAATGCATCTTAAAAGGTTCAGGCTCTACTTAAATCAGGGCATTTCTTTTGTCTTTAAGGTCAGCATCTTAAACATGACAAAATACAAGATGTTTCACAGATAAAAAATAACAAAAAACAAACAAAAAAAGTAGATAATAAATAAGGTAGACGTAACAAGTACGCTGCTTTGAGTTCACGCTGACTTTTAAAGATAAAGGAGGAAGCTATTATCAACCAGTGACAAGGCGGCACAAGGTACAACAGTTCACTCTGCTTCTCGGAGAGGTTTGGTTGTTCGCTGTAGCCAGACCACTAAAGTGATTCCAAGATCATCACATTGTTGATCTTTCCGCTAGTACGCCATAATGCATGCAGTGATAATATTACAGAGTATGAATGGATAACCTATTCCTACAATAAAACCACGCAACAAGTACGAAACATCCTAGTGGAGGTGTCTGCAGTACTCATCAGCCTTGGAAGCATAAAAAAAAGTAAAAGTTATTTTCATCCTTAAAAGACGGCAGTGAACTAATCTTTCTGTCACGACATGCATTGGAAACATGTTCACAATGTCTCAGTCCTTGTACCTTTCTGCTTTCACTCATTCTTTCCCATTTTCAAAGGGATGCTCTTGAATGCAAAACACTTTCAATCAGAGAGAGAGAAAAATGAAAACAATGAAAAACATCCAGTGTTTGGGTGTTCTTATTTGCTTTTTCAATATCACAATGTGTGAGGCATGCGTGAGACAAAAGGGAAATTGAGTCATTACAACAACGGGTCTGAAATGATCCACTGTATCAACCCTTTCCTCGCTTCTGTACCCTGCTCTTCGTCTCCTGAGTAGTGCCTCTGCCCGTGGTTATATTACATACCGGTGAATTGACACCTTTCCAAGTGGTCAAGTAGGCATGGAGAGGTCCATAACATTAAAGCTCTCAGAGCAAGAAAACCAGACACGCATGCCAGGAAACGATTTCCTGATGATGAAATTATTGAAACCCAATGCAAACTATGTGATTACTTCACTTCCGGTATCAGTAAACTGCCAGTTCAGCTGCATCCAGAGACTGATATTCTCAGACTCCAGGTACTAATGTCAGGACATCCGTTTCCTAAAGCCAGGTTAAGCTACCTCACATCCTTTATCCTCACCTTTCTTTTCAGCACAGGGCTGCATTCTTCTCCAACAATGCCACATGTACATAGAGCCATGTACCAAGAATGGTGCATGTTTTAATTCGAAGCCTTCATCTTCAGTTCTGACCCTTTCACAGGCTACTCTTTTTAGCCTCTGCTTTCCAGCAATCCAGCCCAAACTGGTCCAACCATGTGCCAGAAAACACAATGCAATGAATTGTTTCCCCTTCCTTTCCTTTCTTTTCCCCTCCCTCTCTCCGTTTTCTCGTTTAATTGTCGATTGTTTGAGAGATTGGGGTCCTTGAAATGTTGGTATCCAAACTGAAGCAAAGCTTTACCCCTACTGACCCGTGATGGATATGGTGTGTAGTCCACTAGGTAAGAGCATTAAGACTGGCAACAGAAAAGTCGAAACTGGAAGGTATTATCCCACTGTGGAAAAGGAAAAGGTAGGCAGAATGATATTTTATTGGGGAATAAAAGAATCAATGTTCATGTGAGGATCAATTTAAGTCAAAATCCTAAGTGGGAATCTAGGGAGGGACTAAGGAATAATTGGAACGTAGCACAAAACACCAGAAACATAAAAAAATAATAATAAATGGGATTAATAAAAAGGCTAAAAAGGCAACAAGAATCTGGGGATGTAGCAACTATGTGATCAAAGTCTTTGGGGTTCATCCTCTGGGGACCATCCATTTTGTCACCATATTTTATTCAAATAGCATAGATATTGTTTAGCCAGATTGATACATTAGATCATCTAATGGGGCTAGGGGTACAATCAGAGGGCTGCTAAAGTTATTAGGATTCATCATCTGGGCACTACGAATGTTCATACAGAATTTCATGACAATCAAAAGGAAGGTGTAGAGATATTTCAGTCTGGATCAAAACCATGTGAAATAAATCTAAAGGAAGGACGGCAGCGTCCCAGCAGTTTCCCTGCCATTGCGAGACGAATCTACTCTTGTACAACAGCTGTTGGTGCAAACACCCCGAACCTCTAACAGTCTAACAGCATAATGGGGCTATTGGTCTCTCCAGGGTTATTGGACGAAGGTTGGACGAAGGGCTTTAAAAGCTCAGAGTTGCACTGAAGGATTGAAGGTCATTTTGGGAGCTCAGGAAGAGGGGATAGAGGGCTTAAAGGTTGTTTTTTGGGACAAGATTACCACAGGTTAGATTAGGGCTCAGAACAAGGGGTACTGCCAGAGAGAATGGCAAAACGGTTTGCCTATTCCAGCGAGCCAAAATGGAAGAGAGTAACGAATAAGATGTTGTGATTTTGTAGCTGATCCTTATTAGCAAAAACGTGATCTGACCTGTAATACCTAGGCTATCATAGTATACAACAGATATACAAACAGATTTCAGGTATTAGTCATTTTGTAAAAAGGACCATAAAATCATGACTTAAATTAAACAGGCCAAAAAGATTTCAATTAATCTGCATATCAGCTTGCAACAATGAGATTTAACAAGCATCCGCTTACGATAACCCACCGGCCAAATGCTGATCGGCTGTTCCCGTGGCTTACTACCCTGCAATGAGTCCTACTTGTGAATGAAGCCTGTGGCGTTATGGGCAGTAATAATTCTTGTATGGTTTAAAATAATGAGTGCACATGCTTTTATGAACAGTGAATAACCTAGGCTGACACGAAAATATGTCTTTTTTTAAAATAACCTGAAGTAACCGAGCCTGACAAAGAGAATCACTGCTGAAGAACAACTAATGGAGACAGCAACGCTCTGCTCCTGTACTAGTACATTAGAGAGTTACTCATGAATAGGTCTACATGACTCAGGAGCACATAAAAAGGTCATTTTCCAAAACAATGGCCGGCAACTAGTTTGGAAAAATAATTACGCAGAGTTCACTGAACCTGTCTAATATCTGAAGAGAAGCTGGGGACAGAAAGATTATTCAAGAAGCTCCAAATATTTACAAGATATCAAGTTTATTCTTCGATACAGTACGAGGTGATTATTCATTCAGCTGTGTTACACTCGTGAAGAGCGTAGAGTTGCACTTTTAAGGAAACAGTTCATCTTTGTGACAGAGAATCCCTAAACAAACTGCACTGCGGACGCCGCTGCATCAATCTAAAGTAGTTTGTTGCATAATGTGTACAGGCTGTGGAAAACATCCTCCCTTTAGAACAGTATAGGCAGCTCTATCTAAAGCGGCTACTTTTCTTTTGCGTCCGTCTTCTTTGGCTTCTTCCGCTTTTTTGACATTTCTGATCTTTCGCCTTCTCTCTAACCTTGCAGCATCCTCTTTACATTATGGATGCTGACTGATTGGGAGACTAATGACATGTGAATAATGGATGTTAACTCAATACTGGGACACATGGGACACATCTGCGTGTCAAGTGGTGACAAAGGAAAGGGGAAAACAACAAAGGTTACGGCACACTGTGTTGCTTAGCAAGGAGGACTGGGAGGGCATGTTCACGCTTGTAAGACTGTACAGATGCTGATAATAGCTCTTAACGTCTCTAAACTAATTTTACAAATCTGTTTCCAATAGTTTTTCACACTTAATACATTCTGGCTTTACTCGTGTATCTTCCCATTGTCCAATCTATTGGCAATAGTCTATTTAATACGAGAAAAGTTGAGCTATTTTGACCTTAACTGGAGGATAAAAATAAAAAGAGCATTTCCGGTTGTGTTTTAGAAGTGAAGCCCTGTGCTTAAACCCTAATAATTTATATCCCTTTACCTCTAAATGGAAGCCCTACAGCATTTCAAAAACATCTGACCTCAGAGATCGCACAAACAGCCTTTGTAATACATTTGCTATGCCATAAATACCAGAAATTTCTAAATCCCGGCCAGTGTCATGTTGAGCGTGAGTTCTACGGGGCTCCAGAAGAGACAGCTTTGTTTTAACTTCAGGACATTATGTTTTAGGACAGGACAGGGGATCTGCAGATGAATACGGTCAACAAGCTAGCTGAGAGCCATGGGATCTGCGGCACGGGGCAAGGAGAACGTTTAAGCCGGCCCGGTGAAAAAACAGAAACCCCTCTGGGAGAGAGAAAGAGAAAACAAACAGGCTACAGATGCGGCGGCGGCAAGTGTGATGTGATACTGTACCATTTCCCCACAGCTGTTTAGTGCAGAGGAAGCCGAATTGGGAAGATGGTCGGCTAACGTCGTCGTAAATTGAACTTCCAGTGCCACTGGCCGTTCTGACATTTATGTTACAGCTATTAAATACAGAGAATGCTTTTTAAGCATTACAAACACTTTATAAGTGTATTGTGTTAATTATACATCGTCATAAGACGGATTAATATTAATTATTACAGTAATGCAAACTTGTTTATACACCAACAGGAAGAAACAGGATGAGGCTACTACAAGAGAAGCTGGCTATATTAGGCTCCAAACTGATGGCAAATGTTTTGCATCTTTCTTTGGCGCTCCAATGGCGCGGCGATACGTCAACAAATCATACGCGCTTGTTTCAACAGTTATCTTTTAAACAGATGGTGCTTGGGAGGTTTTTAACTTTGGTATCTATGAATGTACTCTGGTCGTAGTCTCAGTCTGGTAACTCAGTTTAGTTCCGTGTGTTTCTTCACGTTCGTATTGTGAAGTTGAACACTCGGTACCTTGTCGTTTTTAAAATCTCGGCTCCTCTTCAGGTTAAATGCTGTTAAATTTTAAACTTAATTCAGAATTCAAACTCCTAGTCCTCAGGAACACAAATGCTTCAATGCCACTACTAAACATGACTGATATATTTCCGTTTGTACAAACTATACCCAATGAAACAGAACAAAACATTAACAAAACACAACCCTACCTGGTTAAAGGTAGGGTTGTGTTTGCTCTATCAGAATCAAGGATCATACACAAGATTTATTCAGATTTACCTGAAAAACCTGCAGGGCAGAGTGCTGGATTTAAAAACACACACATATGCCAAGAAGCGAAAACAGGTACCAGGGGGTTGGTTGTAGCGCCAGTCCCTCGGTTACATCTTTGTGCAATAGATTTCTGCGCCGAACAATGCTCATGGTAAGTGCTCCCCTCATGCTCCCCTCTGAATTTCAGCTGCACTCAATAAGCCACTGGCACAACTCCAAGAAGAAAAAAAACGTTTCATCCCCTAAAAATGAATGTTTAGCTATTCTCAAGCAACTCTAGAGGAAACCTTGAGGCCATCTTTAAACAGTACTTCGAGGTTTAGCCAGACATCTAAACATATATGCATGTAAACAGTCAGGAATACTGCAGTATCAACGTTAGGATAACAGGACTTATGCCCATACTAGAGCTCAAGTTTGACGTTTCAGTATTTGAACAGGACATTTATAAATCATGTGTTCGACGTCACCCACATTTCTTTGGTTTGTGTTTAACCAGGGAGAGTTGATTGGGCATTTTTTTTCCCGGAAATATCAACACAAAGTTACACAAACATCTGATAACAGACCCGACATTGAAAGATGGTGGTAGGGTCAGGCAGAACTTTCATTGTTAGTTTAAGGAAGCTGGCATGTGCTGTGGGTAAAATTCTGCATAAAGTCTGGATTCAAATGAGTAATTAGTTTTTATTTTGACGTTCGACTGAGAACCGTGGGAGTCCGTTTCCCACAGCTGAGTCCAACTTTGTGTTAGCTTTAAAACCACTTAACTTTGTTGTTAGAATATGAATAATTAATTTGTAATTTGGACGGCTGCTTGGGGATTTTATGAACAAAAATGTCAGAAATATACTAGTTCTGGAGCAGAAAATGTTAACGTTTTTCTTCAACTTCTACCACATCATTTCTAGACATCATCTTTGACTCTAGAGGTAGCGAAACAAGTGTTTTTTTTATGCCTGACTAATGGACTAAAATGATTAATTGCGGAAATGATCAGTCGATAAATGGGTAATAAATTTAAGGCTAGTTGTGTTCCCAAATTCACCAAAATAAAATAAGCAACTCGCATAAAAATAATCTCTTCTATTCTTTGCTACATTAGCGTGCATCATAGATGAAAGGGCTTGAAGTTTTTCCAGCCAAATATTTCTCAAATAAAGGCCTTGTGTGTACTCAGCTGTAACCGAAGGGACACAAGCTGGCAAGCTACGCAAAAGAATTCGGCAATGTCTTCACAGCTGTGCTGTCCGCAGGCTTTCTACACTTGTCCTGGTGGAAAATTTCTTCCTTCAAGTCTGTTCTGGAAACATCTCAGGCCCTCAAAATTGTTTGGCAGCACAACAGAACAAATTACGGGCCTCTTTAGTTGTTTCAGACCAGAAGTGATTCATTTGCTGTATGTTTCCAAATCTGTGCAGCATGGAATCTGATCTTAGTCAAACACAATGGGGTCATGGGATGGAACAGAGAGACCCATGCAGCAACAATAACGCTGAGCCTCTTCAGTTTTCAGGTGGGATTGAGTTTGCCGTGTGCAGTTTCTACTCTGCACACGGAAAAATGTTACCCGAGCTTCACGAAGGACATTTGTCAAACTCTCATTACATTTCAATAAGGGCTGGTAGTAAAAAAATAAATAAAAAATCTGATTCAAATTGATCTTCCATACCAGATTTGAAAGATCTGGTATGGATTTATAAAATCTTTCAGCAGATTTTTTTTAAACATATGCCATTTCTCGTCGGAGGCCTCGCTGCGATCCGGTGAGAATGGTTTCGCATGGCTAGTCTTGCGAGGATGCACAACAAGATTAGTTCATGGGTGAGGGAGTCACAAAACTTCCACCGTCACACCTGAAAGCCGATGGGTGGGAGCATTTTGAATTTAAAAAGTGTGACAACAGAGGCTGGACGGAATACTGTGAAATAGTGTGAAAATACCACAAATATACAAAAGCATTAGTTTTGTGAAAATCCCTTTCGTAACCAAGAAAACTTGCTTTTGAAATTAAAATATCTCCAAATGAAACGAGACTGAACTGAACTGAATCGGAGTCAAACCGATTCAGGAAGTCAGCAGCGATGCTCGCCCCTGATTTTAATGTAATTGATGTTGCGCTACTACAGAGGTAGCACTTCACTATTTAAGCAGCCCATCAACAACTGATCAGCATGTAGCTGCTGCTTGACGCTCATTTCCCGTCCTAATTGACGCATTGTTAACAGACATGATTATAAAGCAGACATGCAGCCTCGGGGTGGACAGCAAGAGAGTGGATTGTTCACAGATTGCCACGTTTATCAAAATGAGAAATCCTAACCGAGAATAGAAAACTAACGAGTTTGCCACTGACATGCTCTTGGGAAGCGGTAATGAACCAGAAAGAAAATTGAAACTTGATGACGGTCACACGGGCAGAATGGCAGGCTTGCTTTGGCTTCATTTGCTATGCACGGAGGCTAAAATCATTTTTACTCAGCCGTTTTCACCGCTACACAATATCCAATTACCTTGAACTGGTCAGCAAGGTCATGATTGTCCTGTATAGGCCCTGTGGGCGCCATGTTGGTTTGTTTACTATGTGTCTGTGCACATCTACACAACACAGGGCCTGAAAAAGACACAGATTTTTCACAGGAGATTAGTTTGCTCCATCTGGTGCCAAAAGCCATTACATAAACAGACCTCGAATTACACTGACGTGCAGATATTTGTCTGCAGTGTCATGTTTTATAGAAGTTTTCATTTTCAGCTTTTTAGTTGAGGTGAAGTGAGGACAACATGCAGAGAGGAAGTGATTGACAAAATGAGAGCCATGTCTCCCGTCATTAAATCTTACTCACTTGCAGATGTTTAATCTCTAATTACAGCCTTAAAGAAACTTGGATCACCCGCCAATTTTAAAACAGTTGTCTACTGTTTCTAGAGATTAAAGGGCTTCAGATGATCATGAGCCAGGCCGTCCAGCTCCTCCTCCAGCCCAAACCAAAGAGCTATTGTCCACAGGGAGAGAGCTGTGAATGTTTGTGTCAGAGATACCGAGGGCCCATGTGCGGTGAAATGGAGCCCAGTTTGGACGAGATCAGATTGTGTGCGTGCGTCTCTGATACAGGAAAAAAAAAAAAAAAAAAAGCTGAGATTTCTGAAGCATTCCATTATGTCGAGTCATTTCTTTTGAAGCTCTTGTGAACAGACACAATGATAGACAAAAAAAGAAAATAACAAATTGTCATTTTCCACTTTTGTTAGAGTGCACAAACTTTCAGAGAGGTCGTGAGATGGGGTTATGCAAAGTTAAGATCGCACAATGAGAATATATATATATAATAGCACAATGAATCACAGCACAAATCAATTTTGATGAATCAAGCATGACACATCACGAGTCATTTTAAAAAGCTCAACACTGAGAAAGAATTACAAGACCTCTGACTGGCTATGACTTCACTACAAACGATTTACGCTTGTTTCTTGCTGGCGTAGTAGTTCTCAGAATGAGTTATGGATTTGTCATCGAGAGGCAGGCCTTCATAGATAGATCACAGACAGCTCAGACGGGAGTGGTAGCTTTTTTTTTTTTTTTATACCTTTTTTCAATTAATGGATCTTAACATTAATCTTTCCAGCTTGTCAGCTACTGTCTGGTGACTTGGCCTCCGGAGGCAACAGGCAATGTTTCTGGGTTTCTCATGTAGCCAGCGGATATCTGGATAACAGATAATGGACGTCCGGGCCAAGACTCTTATGTTCTGTGTGCTGAGTCTTGTTTACAGGCTGTCTAGCAACTTGAGATGTGAGAATGGACTCAGAGCTGAGAGACCATTTCTACAACCAGTTAGTATAAGCTCGGCTAACAATTTAAAAACACTACAAAACAGTTCCAACACAACTTGCTAGCTTGAATGCTAACAGGGCATGACAGGGCTTTCAGTGCTGTGCTTCTAAATCTAAACAAAGGAAGAGATGAACTAGAGGCAAGCTAGTCTGGGCCAGCAGAGGCCTGATGCAAGGTCCTTTGTGAGGAAACCCAAAGGGAGAAGAGGAAAGGAAGTGTTCTCTATGGGGGCCAGCGGGGAGCTGGCTGTTTATATCTCTTCTCTGGGGGAACCCAGCCTCCACTAATGGCAACACATCCTGAGCTCCAGCCATGAACACACATGTAATGTGCCAGGGCAAAGCGTAATTACAAGTCTGGTTGGAGTCTTTTTGTGTTGATATTATTCCTCTTAGAAGACAAATCCTGAAAGTTATACTAACTAACTTCTCTAAGTTCAACGCAATAAAAAAAATTGTGAAAAATGTATTGAAGAAATTGGTGGGAAACGAGTGATTCTTTAAAACTGAGTCACACCATAAGCAGCTGTTGAACCAAAACCAAAAACGCTACTCCCCAGTGACCCACTTCAATGAATGTTAACTGAAAACTGAACTGCTACTATACAGTACAGTGAGTGTTGTGTCAACACCTGCTCTGTTCCGGGAAGCTAGCACTGACCAGGAAATCTTGTATTACCAGATAGTGTTGGAAGGAAGCTACTCGGCTTGTGATACGCTTTCTATCCAGATATATGGATAAATGACAGAAAAACTACTGGTAGAAAAACTTTGTATCTTTGCTTTGCTGGATATTAGGCCTGGTTTTTGTGTTATGATAGCAGGATAATAGCTGATGACGGCTAAACAAAGTTAAAAGGAGAACACACAGGCAGAGAAGATCAGACGGGCTGAGTGCAAGGATGAGTACTCTTAAATCAAAGTGCCAGTGAGCTTTTAATAGCTTTATGTTTAGATGTCGTCTGCCAAAGGGCCTGGAAAAGTGAGTGATGGCATAAAAAAGGAACATGTCCTGTTAACGGCTTAATGCCGCCAACAAATATCTGGAAATATCCTCAAAGCCAAATCCTAAAAGTGCTTCTGCCTGACTGTCCTCAATCTGGTAGTTATTTTGGAAGAAAACAGAGACCTTTAGGTCACTATAAAAAACTATATGAGGCAAACTAAACTATATATGCAAAATATTGGGCACGAAACATAATTCAATATTACAATACATTTAAACATCTCTCTACTTAAGTGAGATAAGGGCCCATTCGAATAAAATCATATTTCACTCAGAAGATGAAGGCCCAAAATAACAAACCAACATCATAGAAAGTGGATGACTGTGGTGTTGCCTCATGTTTCCTGTGTCTGTGCAAAAAGTTAAACACATCAATGAACACAGCATCAACAACTAAACTAGCATGCACGTTCTGCACTTAGGATATAACTTTCTGTTTATTTGTGCTCCTGGGGCACAAATAAACATCACCAATGTGTCACTCCTTTATGAAAAGGTTGTTAAAAACAATCCACTGGCAGCAATGAGCTGTCAAAGCGCTGAGATGGAAAAGCAGATTGTTGTGACATCCTGTTACCTGAAGATTTGGCCTTAGCCCTTCAAGCAGACCTTTCATTTTTCAATCTCTCATGCCTGTATGAGAGTCGACTAGAAAAAGCAACAAATGTCTTGCTTTCTAGATCTCCCACGCACAGCTCCCTGCAGCGGACGTGCAGTTGTCCATGCTTTTTCCTCTTCTTCTTCTTAGTCTCTCCCTCCTTCCACTACTTAATCCGGAGCAGAGAGCAGCCCACAGTTTATGACGGCCATGTTTTTAAGAAGCTCTTGGACGCCACATCTAAGAATTGTGGACATGTTTCACAGCGCTTTTACTCGCTATTTCTGGATTACTACTGTGTTTGTGTAGAAGAAAAACTAAAATAGGCTGCGGCAGACAGAGAGGTGCCTTCATTTCTTTAAAAATACTGGTCTCGTGGTCTGTCTCCTCGTCACCATTCCGCACGTACAATCTTAGTCTTTTCACAACTTCCCTGTCTCCGTATTGGACACTAGATCAAACGCAGTTGCAGCCAGCTTGGGATACAGTGCCCTCTGATTCAACTCACATGGCATCATTTAACAAGAACTTACGAGTACAGCTCGTGCGGCATATAGACTTGTGGTAACAAGTAAAAAAAAAGATGAGACGATGCAGGGGTTTTTTTTTGTTGTTTTCTTACGATTCTCCCCTCCCTTCTGGTTGCTATCCTTTTACAACTCTGAGAAATATAAGCCAGGTTTTAGGCATCAAGATTGAACCTTCACAACTGATCCATCTGGCTCCCATTGTTATCACCTTGACATAGCCGACAGGTTTCCTGGTCTTGATCGAGCACAGAGCTGTTGATTGACACGCTGGCTGACGGTTGAGCCTGTTGCCATTACTGTCAACTATAGGACAGTCTGTCACGCCACAGGCCACGCTACCGGATGACGCCAGAGCAGCTGAATTTCATCTCTAGTTAGTGTTACTGTTTCGGAAGAACGGTATCAAGATGTTGTGCCAAACGGTTTCAATGTTACAAAAGGAAATAGTACGATAGCAAACAAAGGCCGGTGAGACATACGTGGTTTCACTGCTTCAAAAGAGGTGACTGAGCTCTTATAACATGTATGTGCAACTATGACTGGTTATGAAGAAACTTTTAAGTTAATAACTCATGTGGTATTTATATTGCAAGTCATGGATGGACAACATTAGATTTAGTCCTCCACTACATCGGTCACATAGAGGTCTATGAGGAAGTGGTGTCAACGCGAAGGAACAATATGTCTGATGTATGCAAACGAGGCAGGAGAGATCCATGAAGATGATCCCTGTTGTAGAGGACTGCTCACGGACACCACACAGGAGACCACTGAAAAGCGGTTGATCTCTAAGGGGAAATGATCCGTACGCTGCATGATAGCTGTACCGAAGATTGACTCCATAGGTACAAATTTAGCAATCCACCCTCTTATTTTGCCGTTTGTGCCTTTGTTATAGCCTGACGAGCCAGACCCACATTAAATGTAGGGTCTGGGCACTCTCCATAGACAGGGCTCAACCGGAGGGGTGGGATAAACGGTTGTCTTTCAGACTCCCTCTCCACGCAATAAGATAGCGCTACAACCAATCAGAGCAACGAAGAAGGTGACGTAGTCAGAGCGACGGAAAAGAGAGTTAAGAAAAGAATGACCTCAGCGCAGTTTCTTGTTATTTTCTCAGAGAAAAGCTTAACTTCAAGTCTTTCAGAGTGGCGGCCAAAGCCGATTCGAAAGAAAGTTGTTCGCTAGCAGCAGCCATCGCTCTGGTAGTTCAAGCAGGATGGGAAATTCACGCGTAATTCACGGAACTTAT
>JASGAT010379848.1:0-26361 GCA_030220025.1 Chelon auratus
TTTTTTTTTTCTGAATTTGGATGCTGTGTTTTGCTAGAATTTGCTAGAATTTAAGATGATTTTTCTACCAGTGGTCCAGCGTCTGCGGGGTTAAAAACTAACTGGATATGTGGTTAGATTAGAAACTACTCAAGAACTTGTTTGATAGGTTGGTGTGGGAATGAACGTGGGAGTTGGATGAAAACGAAAATGTGGTGACATTGCCTGTGAGGTATAATCAGACCAGAACAGTCACAGCTATTTGTTATTATAACGCTCACTCGACTGGATCATGTCGGGATAGATGATTGTCCCAATAGGCTTTTTGTGCATGTGTGGTGGTATCTGTCCAAACCAGTCAGCCAGTGACTGTGTAAGGGCTTTACAGTGCATCAGCCCCAGCTGTAAACAGCGCTTAAGTGTTAACTTGGTTTGTAACAAACTGCCTTAACAGGGTATTTTATGGCCGTGTTATGACGTCCTGAATGGTTTGCTGTCTGCAGGTGGCTCTTAACCTTTCACTCAACTTTCCTCGCTGCACATTATATCTCTCTTTCTCTTTCACTCATGGTTGGTTTCATCTTTCACACAGTTGAACACGTGAAGTGAAAAAGTCTGTCTATACACGCATTATCGATCATCCAGGTGTTGTTGCCATCTGTGATCTCACCAAAACTTTGTCACACTTACTGTAAGGCCTGTAATAACAGCTCTGTTGATAATTACAAAAACAATTCTCTGAGACATATTTAAGAGATCACGGGCTCCTCTCAGTGGGTGCAGCCTGTTGTTATATCTGCAAAGGCTCTTCTGTCACTAAAAGAAAGTCAGCAACTACGTGAAGCTGTCATTTGGTCCTTAGTGTAGTTTTGAAGGTTAAGAACAGGATTATTAGGTAGTTTGGGTGAGTTGCTGTTTATGTGTATGAGGCCTGTCTTCCAGGAGCCTAGTGCCTTTGGGAAATAATGAAAAATAAACACAGAGCCTTGATGTTGACTCAAGAAGAAGTGATCCACAGGTTGTAACTGCTCTCCTCTTTCTCCTGCTCTCCCATGGCTCTTGGATGAGTTTATGTAATCTAAGCGGACCGCCGCACCCCACACACCCCTTCCCCACATCTACACACACACAGACGCTGGCCTCTAGGGCAATGGATGTCAGATGCTGCTGTCATGTCTCATTTACACCTATTGCTTTGCAGCTGCATTGGTTAGAAGGAGGCTGTTTATGACAGCAGTCATCTACAGCTGAGGTTTTGCACCCAAGGTTAGGTTCACTTACTTTGATCAATATAAACCATGAACAAAAAACAGCAACTTACTCTCTTACTCTTACAGCTTAATCTTACTCTCCAGTGGTGGGGCCTTCAGTACATTATTGTTGTAGCCCTGCCATTTGGATTATAGCTATACATTTCAACAACTTGATCATACGATCTTAAAAAGAACACAAGGATTTTGCTGCTTTGTCTAATTGGTCTTTGTCTTTGACTAATATAATCTAGTCTTGTTTTTCTGTTTTGTGGGCTACATACCAGTATAAATTAAATATATTTAAAAAAAAATGCAGCCTATATCTAGTGTGTTCTCGTGGCTTGAACTTCTATGGCATCCCCCAATCTATTTGCAAAGAAAGTTAAATATGAAGCACTATAATAAAACACTGAAAGGATGCTGAGAAAGAGGGGAGGCTGAAGGTATTTTAAGATGTTTTGTGAAGGATGTTCATCATCTGATGTGTCCAAATCCACCTACGATATCAGGTTTTTGGTATCCGCTGCCATGCTCGATTATGAAAGAGAAAGTAGAAGTAGGAAGAGGATGTGGGAACCCGTCTAAAAAAGGGTGAGGGATTAAATAAGTGGTGCTGGATTATCCCACACATCTCGCATTTGTAATATTCACACGCAGCCAACTCCTGCAAAAACAAGCTTTCATGTTTTCTAGAAGCATACAGAAAAATTGGAGCGTTTTGTTCAGTGCTTCCAGCTGAAACTACACCAGTCTGTCCAGCCTTCTTGTAGACATATCTTGTGAATTTGCGCTGCTTGTTAAAATGGTACGTGCTGGTGGCGCCATCTTGTGTGCCAAATAGGAATGTAAAAAATGAAAGAAAAAGGCATAGTGTTTGTTTACACAGGACTTCTGATTTCTAATATGGATTTCAATTAATCACAGCGTAGCCAAGTTGGGTCAGTTTTAACACAGGTTTATACTGAGAGTGCACATGAAATAACTTTAATTATTTAATATAATACCATGGATTTAAGGTTGCAATTACAGTCCCAAATACTATTCCTATTATATCATACATTTATCTCCAGTGCCATTAGTGAAGGCAACTAAACATCTTGTCAACACGTGTAAACCGAGGAGTTGTCAATAAAGGTTGATTGAAGAGAACAGTTTAGCTAACTAGCCAGGAACTTAATATTAACATTTGTTTCCAAAACAGAAGCTACATTTATTCAAACCTCTTATCACGAATTTAAATTAACATAGAATGTGTTTATTGCATAACTATTTTCCGTATATAGTCACCTGGAGCAGGCGTCTTAAACAGTCAGCAGGTGTCGCTGTGAAACAACGCTAACCCGGAGCAAGTTTAATGAACCACAGGAGGGAGGACATGATGGGTCAGGTTTGTGCAGTTTCCTCCAGGACGAATAGCAGTGTTAGTGTTAGTGTTTTTGTGAAAACAAACAAACGAACAAACAAACAAACAAACAAATAAACAAACAAAACATTTTCAGTTTTCAGTGATTCTTTTTTTCGCTAAACGATCTATGTCAGGCGAACAGCTCTGAATAAGCAGTTCCTGTGTGGACCTTTTTCACAGCAGACATTTTGATTTTTCACGGGTGCATTAATGCCATTTAGTAAGACGTGCTAGTGCATAAAAGAGCATAAAAGTGCAAGTAATGCAGCCAACATGAATTCACCAGTGCTGCTTTACTTTGACAAGACAAGTGATTTTGACAAGTCAAAATGTCTGAAAAGGGCCTCAAAGGTTGGCACCACTGATGATTTATATCAAAATGCTAACTTATATTCGGGCTCTGCTGTACCAGGACCAGCTGCATGAATATGGATTCATTTGAAGTGGTCCGCGATACGGTTCAGTGCAGTGTGAGATTTTTTTAGCATTGCTTTGTGATTTTCTCCCACTGTTTTAGATTAAAGCTTGCAGTATTATGGCTGTATTAGCCTTACAGGGTCATAGTACAGAATGTTACTGTCAAAGTTAATTGCCAAAAAAAAAAAAAAAATCACTCATGCATGTGCTTTGTGTTTGTACTAAGGAATTTAGAAATGTGAGTGACAGGCTATCTAAGCAAACAGGGACGTTGTTTCATTTATGGCTGAATCAAAATATGGTTGATCTGAAAATGTTATTCAATCAGCATGACATCTCCATTAGACCTTGTGTTTGAGGAGTAAATCATTGTATATTTGGCTTTCAAGGTTGTGTTTACAGGGAGTTACACAAGCCTGTTAATTACATTATTACCTCTGCAGATTGGTTTTTGGAAGACAAAAAAAATACACAAACCTCCTGATTAACTAAAACATCAGCTTTTGTTAGGGGCCCAGAATTGCCCCAGGGGCCACTATTTGCATACCACTGGTTTAAAACCTTGTCAGTGCTGTTTGTCACGCTAACAAACAATGGATTCAAGTGGTTGCTGTTGTGTCATGCAGGAATATGCTTTCATCTCACTCTAAGTTTGTGAATTTGATATTAATAGAGTGTGAGTGATGTTAGGAGATTCAATAGGCAGAATGAATTATAGATGATACGTCCTGGAAAATATTACTCTAATCTCTGCGCAAAACATGAGAGACCTCGAGAGCTGCCTCAGCCTTCATCCAGACTGCCCCAAGACATCCAAGCAGAGAGAGAGAGGGAGAGACAGAGAGAGGCTGCTGTCTGTCATTAAATACTCCCACTGTTTCTTTGGTCCATTCTTGTCCATCACACATGCGCACACACAGGTCAGTGTATGGCTCAGGCCAGTTGTTGTGGTGTATTTGGGGCATCCGTGCCTCAGTGCGGCCATCACAGTAAGGTCATTCACTCACTGAATTGTACTCTGTGATTCTTTTTATAGACGCCCGGTGACAAACACTGCAGTGAAGAAGCTCTGCCTGACAGAGAGGTTAACCAGACTGTAACAAAGCTAAGCGGCTGAAGTCATCCACGCACAAGGTAGGGAGGAGCACATTACTTATCACAGACGCAGGAGGGACGAGTCAAATCCTTTGTTGACAAGCTTGCAATGAATATAAACCATGCTTTACAAGCTGTGGTGTGAATGTATTCGTTACGCATTAATTTCAGAGTGCAGAACGTTTTTGTCAAATTAGTTGAGTAGAAGTGTCTTAACTGTACAAGCTTAAGACAATTAAATGAGCACTATATAAGAAGTCTACTCTAATGCAGGACTCAAAGTTGGTTCTGTGTATTTCTTGTCTCTTTTACCCTGTGTAATGCCATAATACGTGAGGGAAACTATTTCTTCACACTCCTCATACTGTCCCAGCATGGTTTGGTTTAGCTCGCTTATCCACTAAATAATTTAAAAAAACAACAACAATCAAATAACATTTAAAAACTGATTCATCAGTGAAGAGTAAAACACAAATCCATTCTACTTGCATACTATACAATGTATACTTTTCCATAGTATTTACTATAACAACTACAGGATTGTGTCTGAGCAGTTACTGCACAAAAAACAACAACATTGTTTTAGACAAACGGGAAATGATAAAATACTTTCAACATCAACCAAACTGTGAGTTGACGAAGAAAACCAACCTGTGTGTTTTGCTTTTTTTTTATCACTTTAAGTTTTCCAGCAGAAAACAAGTTTAAGTGTACTGTATTTTGATGTGTGTGTGACTCACATACTGAAAAACTTGAACAAAATTTGTATGCAGCATGGATAGAGACATATGTGATTAACATGACAGCTCAGAATGACAGCTATACTCCATTCAGCTGCTTTACTTTAAAGGGATGTTTTTTTTTTTTTGTTTAAATGTGGTCAACATGCGCCCAGTTTACAGAGGGAGACAGGAGAACTGGCACAGCCAGTTAAATGCCATGGACAGGATCAGCAACCAAACATACTTCATCTTTAGTATGCTCTATTTTTAGAATAATATTAACGCTGCTATAAATTGCTATTAGTCACCCCTTTTCAACAGGGGATCTTATTTGTTAACTCCATTGACTAAAATAGGGATTTTCCCCTGCTGCCTTGATTGGTTAGTTCGTCTGTGTTATGGTGGGACTTTGGAGCATCAACTGAATTATTTGAATTAAATTGACTAAAATATGTTTCGCTGCTGACACTGTCCACAGCAATTATCGAAAAACATGTATGTAAAGCCAGTTTTTATTATTATTAGCTACATTCTAATAGTCGTCTAGACTATAGAAATCATCTACACATACAACGATCAGGCACAACATTATGACCACCTTCTTAATATTGTGTAGGTCTCCCTTGTGCCTCCAAAACAGTTGTGACTCATCAGAGAATGGACTTGGGCCTTCTGAGGTTGTCCTGTGGTGTCTCTCTGTCTCTGTGGATCATCCCACAGACACTTGATCAGTTTGGTCAACGCCTTGTGCTGTTCTTCATGCTTTTTTGACTTTGACTTTTTTGACCTAAACCGTTTTTGTATGTGTGCCTCAGGCTGCATCCTGCTGGGGATGGCTGCTACCATCAAGGAGTGTCATTGCTATAGGGTGGGGGTGCCTGGTCTGGTCTAGGTGGGTGGTACATGTCTAAGTAACATCCACATGAATGAATGCCAGGTCCAAAAGTTTTCCAGCAGAACATTGGATTGTCACAAGATGGTCAATGTCATTTACTTCTCTTGTCAGTGGTTTTAATGTTGTGACTGGTGGGTGTATGCTTCTAAATTGTCTTTTCAATAGACTAGTATAATTGAATTCCAGACATTATAAAGTGATTACCCCTTTACACTGAACTCATTTAATAAGCATACAATATGATGTATATAGCAGGTTGTACTGACTCTAACTGGATTACCATAATCTAATTATTTGTACTCAGTCTCTACTTGTTCAGGAGTCTCATAATTCACCTCATCAACAGTAGATTTGTCTTGTGGACACTAAGCTCTCTGTGTGTTGAACACAGGGTACCTTCTCTTCTCTGTGTCTCCTCCATCGTCCCACCTATCCATCCATCTGTGCTCTTCCCTCGCTGACTTTGTGTCTCCTCTGAGCGTGTTCCAGCCATATTGTGGTTTGAAGTGTTTTCTGCGTCTAATGAGCCAATTGTTCTTGTGTTTTGTTCCCCTCGGGGAGTGTTATGTAGCTAACAACGTTCTGCTCACAACCCATTTTAAAACATATTCACTGCACCGCGGAGGGATCGGGGCCAACAAAACAATAATGCCTCGGAGCGTGTACAAAATGAAAAATGTGTTAATGACAGTCGCACAAGCGAAGTGACAGAGCATTCTTTTCCTGTCAATTAGACCTTGGTTATTCAAAAGCAATTTGCAACTCCCTGCAGAGTTAAATGTGTGCCATCTCCCAGGCCTTGCTCCGTGATTGTGTAAGTGAAGTATTCATTCTGTTTCTCTGTGTGCGTCCTAGTTCGAGACATAGAAATAATATTAAGCGTAGAGACGAGCCACAGTAGTCCATCCACATAATGTTCTACCTCTGAAAACTGAGAAATGTATAGACCTATTTTGTGCTGTGTGTGTGAGATTCTTTCTGTATGTGTGCCCACATAACCGTGCTACAAGGGGTATTGATACAGCTGGCATTCAAGGCCCTGATTAATTGCCATGGCATTTGGCTGCTCTCTGTAAATGCCATATCCCATGCTGAGTTCTTGGTTAATGGATGTCTGCCCAGCATTGTCCCTCTCTTTCTTTGCTCTCCCTCCATCCTTCTCTCCTCCTCTCCTCTCTCTCCTTCCCCCTGCTCCCATGCGCTCTCCTCCTCTTCCTCTGCTTCATAAAAGGTTAGCTGTGCCTTATCAGCAGGAATAGACACACAAGTGGAATGATCCCTTCTCAGATGTGCTCCATGCTCTTGACAGTTTTTTCCAGAGTGGGCTAGCTGTACAGAGGCTCAGCCCTTCCATTGCTTCTGTGAGCATTAGGGGTGTAACGGTACACACAAGTCATGGTGTGAGGGTCACGCCAATTGACTGAAACAAACTAAAAACCACCTCCTGTTATAAAACTAAAAAATAGGCATATCGGAGTGATTCCGTCTTATGTGCATTAGTCTGATGTGTTTCCAGCGACGTACCGCGCCTCCGCGAATGTTGCTCTGGGAAACCAAAGTGTTCCCACACTGATGATTTAAGTGAAGCCAGCGGCTCTTCCAACTCCACGCTTTTCTTAGTACATCCATGCGCCACATTACTTTTCTTCTTCGTCTGTTTATATTCTTCTGTAGGCTAATAACATTAGCTGGCAGCTTTTAGGCTCATTACCGTCACCTGGATTGAAGTGAGGACTTGACTTTTTCTTTTTTTTTAATAGGCTACTCACTCAGACGTATGACTGCGTGCACCGAACCGTGACGCCCGTACCGTGACACCGAAGGACGAATACAAATACCGTTACACCCCTAGTGAGCACCAGTTTAACGGTACCTTAAGGTTATACCCTCTTCCCTTTCACTTTAATCTACTCTAAATTGGTAGCAAAGAAAAGAGCTCTACCTTTAAGCGTGTATATCCCTAACACCCAATTGCAGTTTGTCTCTATATCTCTGAGAAGGGAAAAAAAAAGGATGAAGAATTAGCTCTTGTCCTCAAGTGAATTAGTTTGCTCTATCTTAATGAGGTTTGCCATGTCAGAAGGAACAGTTCAGAGCGCACATGCTAAACAGACTGAAATTGGAATAGAGTATTAGCTCTGAACTGCAAAAATACCTTCTCTCTCCAGCTCTCATTCCAACACTGGCGCACAATTACCCTTATACACAGTTTTATCTTGTCACTTTCAAATGGGAATAGAAGACCAAGCGGAGCAAAAATCATCTTGTTTTTTTCCTCTTTCTTTTTACTTTCTGGAAAGCTAATTCAAAAATCTAATTAACTGCAGAAAAACATGTCACCAGTTTGGCTAGAAACATCGAGCGCAATTATGCAAATGGGCTCTTGGATTGTAGAATACGATTTGACAGAATCTCATTCTGGATGATGCCAGTCCAGATAGAAAGATTACTCAGCCATGTCTGAGTGGAGGCAAACAGGAAGCGATGAACGCTGTAATTTATTGTGTTGGTATTTCTTCTGTTTGACTTCAGACAGCTCATTAAGGGCGAGGTGTCACACAGCAGGACAGAAAGACAGACAGGAGCGTTTCTCTAATGGCTCCTACTCAGCTCCGTCTGCGTCAGCTCTTTTCTGCTTCTTGTGCCGCTGGCTTAATCTCTAACTTTTTTTTATTATGTGAGGTGCCAAATAAGATTTTACACAATTCATCATTTTACTCCTCATGGGGGAGAGGGAGGCGCTGCTTCATCCTCCCACTTGTCTTTAGTCTGCTTACAGGGCTGTTTCAGGGCAGCTTTGGAGAAGTAGCTGCGATAAGGAAAGGACCACTGTGGTACATTTTCTTTAGGACACACTGGAGAGAGGATGAAGGCTGCAGTGCTGCCACGGTGTGCTGTACAGGTGTCAATCTGCTGTAGCAGGCTGGTGTATCTGTTAGCAGTATGTGGTCCATATGCTGCGAGAATACTGCGACTCAACTAACATTTGTCACTGCTAATGGATGTGATCTGACATAAAAACACATGGAGGACCTAACAGTGACTGTTTTAACCATGACAGTTACATAAGCAACAAACATAACATCACAGCCTGAGCCAGCCTCTCTAAGGAGTGCAGTGGGGCAAAACAGCTTCGCTTTTAAAAGTACTGTAGTTTGTGCTGTTTCCGAAACTTTTAGCGACCACGGGTTTAAAAATAAACACACACACACATACACACACACACACACCCATACACACACTAGGAGAAAGCCGCCCTGCAGAGTTGACCTTTCCTTGCGATGTCAGTCCTTACACCAGGCTCATCAGGAGCCCTCCTCACACCCTCACAGCTCCTGATTATGTGCCAACGAGTGTTTGTTTGGAGACACAGAGGGAAAAAAAGATGCAAGGTCCACTCTGGTGCAAACAAGTAATAAATAATTGAGGACACCAAATCCGACTCCTTGGTAATCTACATAGCCGTTTAAAACCCCTTGATTTATAATTCAGACTGCTCTCTCCCTCCAGCGAGTGCTGAAATTGGAAAGCTGCACTTGAGGGCACTTGAAACTTCACTGGGGCAAGGTGTGTCTTTTCTCTGAGGGTCATGACTGTGTTTGTGAACGCATAGTTATGTGCTACAATAGGTGTTCAAATACAAGACTGCATGTGTCAATCTACTTGAAAACAAACAATGAGTTGAGCGTGTGCAAGTTCTCACAAATGTTCTTTTAATTACATGGTAAAATTTGCCTGTCTCTTAGTAATTCAACTCCTCAGTGTAACCGCCCGCACAACAATTTAAAGTGATTACAAATGTATTTGTGCTAAAAACACTGGGGTGCCTTGTTAGACAAACCCACTAGTGCTTCTTATTTAATATGTGTGGCAGATATTACTCTGAGTGCTGTACATTAGGAATGCAAATAACACGGCGTCAAAGGGGTTTTAGTTAATTAGCTGGAGATGTGATGCTGGCTCTGGCCCGTAGCGGCTCGTGTTCCTCGGGACTAGAGACATCGACGGGGGGCCGCTCTTTGATCCTTGGATCCCACGGTCTACTAACAGTTCCTCAACCTCTGTACTGCTGCCTCTCATGGACAGATGGGAGTGAAATGTGTGAGTTAGTGTGAGTGTGTGTTTCTGTACATGTGACTGGTGCTGTCTGTTTCTTTTGCTCTTACTTCATTAACTCTGAGTTTATAAACACTCAAGTTGAACAAGCTTTTTTATTTTTAACCACTGATAGTTGCTTTTCTGTAGAACACAAGCTTAGGGTTTCTTCTATTTTGCAACAGACAGAAAAAAGTATGCCTACAGTTATCTCACAAAATACTGAATTCATTTTTCTGCTTATACTTGGGGAAACAAAACAACCCCTTCACAAATGCACGGCTCAACGCAGGGAAGACAATTCTTCCGGTCAAGGGAGTCCACCTATACCTGACTAGGGACCCTCTTTTGAGGACAACACATAAACATTTTATTGAGAGAAGACAAATGGTTTGAAAGAGGAGTTAAAAAAAAACTGTCTCAACCCCTCTCTTTAAAAGGGAGATAGACTGAGATACCCCTTAAAACAGTCTCTCCCTAAAAGGTTTTACCACTTTGCACACCTTTAGTCTGGAGTTTCTGGAGTACCACTAATTGTGGAAAAACAGGACACCATCCAGGTTCATATGAATATCTAGTTGTTAACAGGCCCTACTCATATGAGTGTCCACAGATGTTCCAAATATAAAAAAAGACCGGTTTCCTTTATTAGGGGTTTTTGAAGACTGACACAATGGAAGATTGATTCCATCCAGACCTCGGTACGCCTCCCCCTGCTGGCTGATGATCACACAACATGGTCTCCTTTAGGGAACCTGCTAGGGTGTCCCAATTCTAATTACAATTTGTCAGTACACCATGTACTAATGTTGACAACACACTGATTTGGCAGATAGAGTACACCAGAAATTAATGTCATGTACTGTTTTGTACTAACAAGATATAATAGAGCAGATTTGGACTGTTGACAGCAGCCAGTCAAATGATAGCTTGAGAACTCAATTTCACATCTAATTTCTTTGTTCCAAAGATCAGTTTGGGATCTTGAGAATTTGGAGATCTGGTCAACACATTGAGCTATGCTAACGAAGTAACACCCACATGAATGCCAGCTTCAAAAGTTTCCCATCAGAACATTTAATTGTCACAAGATGGTCAGTGTTATTTACTTCTCCTGTCAGTGGTTTTAATGTTGTGGCTGATCAGTGTATGTTACTAATGTATCATTGTTGTTGTTCATTGCTTTGTGGGATAACCTCATTTAGTATACTTCAGTTTGACATGTTTTCAGTGTGAATGTACAAGAAAGTGAAGAGGCATTTCATTCTGTGGTGTTACTCCTAGCAGCAATTGCACGGCTTGTATTGTATTCACCTCATGAGGTCTTATATGTGTGTCTGTCTGAAAGTGTCACAACTGTGCAGGATGCAGGCACAAAATTTTACAGGTGTGTAGTTGATATCAAAATGAGGGCTGCGAGAAGCAGTTTTGTTCAAGGTATTACCTTCAAAAAGAGGTTGATTTGAAACCTAAAATATTGTTCCCCAGCAAGAACTCAATGTCAGATTTGGGCCTGTATTAAACCTGTGAAAACAAACGCAAATTTCTCTGTTGGCCTTTAAGCCTTAAAAAAGTACAGTGGGCTCATGTGCTCCAGCTTGTCCATGTCATTTTCACAGTTATTGTGTAAGGAAAACTGGAACAAAATCTACAGTCTGTAGCACAATT
Source organism: Chelon auratus (assembly GCA_030220025.1). Taxonomy (NCBI): domain Eukaryota; kingdom Metazoa; phylum Chordata; class Actinopteri; order Mugiliformes; family Mugilidae; genus Chelon; species Chelon auratus. The sequence goes on from JASGAT010379848.1 coordinate 11,530, forward strand.
AAGGAGCATAAAGGCTTTATCACAGTCGCTCTATTGTAGGTTTCCTATTTTCCTATTTTATTGCGGCGCTTTTATTCGCAGACGTATTCAGGCTTCCCTCTGAAAAATGAGCAAAAGCTCAGCAATTAAATTTGAAATCAGCATTGAGGAAACTTTAGTGAAGCCTCTATTCTTTTTAATTGTACCATTCAGAATTGTGGGACACTCATGAATGAATTATATCATCTCTTCAGGATATGGAACCAACTGCTGGATAATGGTGGTCGCTCATAACCGACTTATGAACTATTTATGTTTTCAACAGGAGTGTGTGATGTGATGGTGACAGGAGGGATGAAATAAATAAGAGGAGAATACATTAGACATGACAGGACGATGTGTGGTGTGCTTCATTGCCAAGTTGTTATGACGTAGGGGGTGTTTGGCTAATCCAGCCTGCCATTCTGACAACCCCTGCACCGCAGGAACGTGGAGGAAACATGGTCCAGAAGAAATGAGCGCAGCTGCAAGATGTGACCAATTCCCCCCATTTGCATTTGTAATTAGCCAAGAAAGCTGAACGTGTTTAATTCCGTGATGTTTATGTGTGTTGTGGTGGTCTGGACATCGTATTTCAATACCGGAGATGAGTTTTTTATTATGTTTGAGCCTGTGCAGCTCAGCAGGAGGCTATGGTTGGTATAATGTGGCTGCCTGTCTCTGAAGCCATGTGCTCAGAGGTTAGGCTATTTTGCCTGGAGTAGCTCATGTACTGTTTTCAGGAGAATTGCTTCATAGTGCCAAGACATCTCTTCTTTCAGTCCTGTCCTTGAGTCCCCACATTGTCAGCTCCTAGGTGTTTCTCCTCTGTTTCTCACTATTTTCTCCCTTCTATCTCTGTTTCTAATCATAATGTAGCCATGGTGATGTAGAGCTCTCTCTGTGCACACACACATTCAACCTGGGATTCACAGAATAGACAGAGGTCAGGGTGCTGGGGAAGAGAAATCAGCCTTGAACCAACTGGCCCATACCAAGGAAATAATGGGAAAAGAGCTCTCAGAGATAGAGAAAGCTTGTGGAGAGAAGACAGTGAGGGGGTCTGCCTCATTTGCACTGAGTCCCCCCTCTTCATGCAGCCAGCTGACAGGGGATATTTTTATCAGCCTGGCTCACACAGTGCAGAGAAGGAACAAATTCATTTGTAACAGCACACTCCCATCCAAGGACAAGATCTCAGCATGATAGAACAGTGCTGCATTTCTCTGCTATCAGAAGAGAAATCATTCACTTTTATTTATGCACCTGTCCCGGCATTATCATGCAAAGGTTGCACACAAGGCCTTTCCCACTTTGTATCCAATGAAGCAGAAAACAGAAAAGCAAAATGTGTTCCCCAAGGTTTAAACCCTTCTAGTAGTTTTAATGTGTGGACATTTCTCTCTGTCAACATGCAGACATTTTTTTTTTTTTTGCATCTGTTTTTTTGTCTTCCATTTTGTCGTTTCATGGAAGATTTCCAGAAACAAATGGGCTTGGAAGATATCACCCTGTAGTGTACATAAGGAAAGTTACTCTGTACGCTGATTTCATAGGGGATACATCTGTTGATCTGCGTTAAACCCTATTAGAAGTCAGCGGGATGACACAGCTTAAGTGTGCGTGAGAACGAGAGACAGAGAGTGCGAGCATGAATAAACCATGTGCCAAGTGGTGTCACTGGGCTGCTGTGTTGGCATGTCGGCATCGCTCAGGAAAAACATGGCCGTCTCTTGGGCATTGTCTGTAATCCAGCATGTAAGAGCAGCTAGATGACTCCTTTATGTAAGCAGTCCCAGAGTCCCAGACATCATCTTCTATGCAAACGTTGGAGAAATAAATAATTTTCCAGCAGTAAATTTTGTCTTAGGATGATTATAAAAAGTATTAGAATTGCCTAATCCATTCTTACAAAAGACTACTGCTTTTTAAAAGAAAAACAGGATTAGTGTTGAATGCACCTGACGATAAAGCAGGAAATATAGCTTTCTTTATCCTCAAATGCCATGCAAATCCTCTCCTCTGAATAGTTTGTTTTGAACGTGCAAGGACAGTCGTGGACGGAAAAGTACTGTTTGATTTTCTCAAAACAGCGTGGTTTCATCTCTTTGTGGTGACACAAATAGCACAGTGTGCCAAGGTGACAGATAGATGATCCATTGCAGACGTTGTAATTGAAAAATCTTGGGGGGGTGGACAATTAATCTCTTGCAATCTTAAATTTCCATGGAGAAATACCTCCAAATGCAGATAACAGATAAGAGTGTTATTGATTAAATGGGGTGGGAGGAGAGGCAAAGGGGTGCAGAGGTTCTCCATCACTAATCTTTCTAGCTGTGACTGCATCTAAATAACCCGCAGAGAGGGATAAACAGGCGCATCCATCATGGGACGGCTGGCGCAGACAGTGATGGATGCCTCCACCCTCCTCCGCCCTTCGCCGCACCTCTCCCTCCTGGTCAGGGATAGGAAGTGACACTGGCACTCAGGAGAAATACCTGGCTTAAACTGAGCAGGGAAATGCTTCCTTAAGTCTGCCATGATGGAAGGACCCAGGGCATGCTTTGTATGTGTGAGTTTTTAGAATTGTCCCCCGTCCTCCGTTCCCTTGTCTCTTTGAGTTTGTGGGATTATCCGTCTTGATAGATCCTGTTTGTTTTGTCAAAAAGAAAATTGGTTTTGTGGATTTGTGTGTGTGTGTGTGTGTGAACGCACCCTCATATGCCATTTGTGCTTTTGTGTATAAATTGATTTGGGTGTGCGTTTCTTTTTTGTCTGCATGCCCATGCACTTCGAGCCAAATCCCCTGTGCTGCCTGGACCCAGTGAGCAGACATGCCCACGCCAGCTCTCCTCAGAGGTGCCAGCCTGATAGATATGGTTTGTGTGCCAGGCTGTGCCTTCCCTCCCCAACCTTGCAGCATTAAGATTGATTCTTCGTCCCCTCCCATTCTTTTCTCTCTTACTCCTCTGTGTGCCTCTGCTTTTATGAGACTGTGAATAGGTGAAGCTCACAGGCTCCAACAGATGGCCGGAGCTACCCTGGTTCACTGTCTTGCGCACGCACACACACATGCACACAAACACTACTTTCCTATGAATGAGAGCCGAGAGAGAGAGTGAGAGAGTGAGAGGAAGAGGCAGAGGAAAATGTGACAAGGAGAAAGAGAAGGAACAGGAAGCAACACAGGAGGAGAAAGGCTAAAACTAATGGAAACAGCGAGAACCAGTGACTAATAACATGCGGGAAGGAAGATGGAAAAGGAGAGGGAGCGCTCGGATAACAGCAAGAATACGCTAAAAAAAGAGGTGGACAAAAACGCTGCTGAAAAAAGCAAGTGAAGGCAAAATTGAATTGTAGATTGAGGGAGCCTCTCTCCTCCCTCTTTCCCTCCCTCTTTTATTTATCTCATGTGAAACCACGCCTCCCTCCTTTCACTTGTCAGTGCATCTATAACAGTGAGCTGTCTGCACCGGGCTGTGTGGGGGGTGACAAGAGCTCCTCACTCTGCCAGCACAGCGGACCGGATCTGAACGGACCAGACAGGACTGGATGCTACTGGACCGACCAAACAGGTGTGTGAATTTGTGTTTGTGCGTGTGTATTTGTTATAAATGACAGAGGGCAGCATGTCTACTCCTCAGTATGCGTTCGCTTGTTCCTCCACAGGACTTGCTTCCAGAGTGTATCTTGAAGGTACGGGAGCTGGAGCTTTGCCCTAGTTTACACTTGAATGCTCTGATCCATTCAGTTCGCCTCTGAGATTTATGCACGGAGTCGCTAACGGCACTGCTCATCGGGGTAAGAGAGATGAGACCTCTTGTTCATCGGATGCACTGGAGTATCTGGCTTTGAATCAGAGCAGCTTGGAGACAAGCTGCTCTTTATCCAGTGGAACAAGTTGGTTGTTTTTGGGCTGGAAGTTGTCAACATGTGCTGAGTCCCCATGAGCTCCTTAATTGAGAGTCTTTGAAGTGATTCTCACGTTTTCACATATCTTGTAGTATGCCATTGAAAGGTTATTGGTTATTGCATCAAAGCTATGTTGAGAATTTGAAAGTATTCACTTAATCCAGTGAAAACAGCTTTTTCAGTTTTTTGGTCTGTCTTGGTGTTGAATCCAATTTGTGTTTAGCTCTTTGTCCTCCTGTTTCACAGTCTGAGTGTCTGAAAAATTTAGCATTCATTGTCTCCACACTGCTATGTATTTACTTAGCCAAATATAATCCTGACTGGTGGTGAATATTGTGTGGGTGTTTAAAATCAGAGCAAAACAACAACAGCGAAAAAAAAAAAAGAAAGACTTTTTCCAAAGGCAGGATCTGAGCAGTTTTGGATGGTTTAACTTGTGGCCGCCTTTGTTAAGAAACTGATGACGTTCCAACCACTCAGCATTCATTCAAGGGTCGCCATTTCAACACTTGCAGCCGCTGCCTCTCCTATATGAAAGCGCGTGGTTTTAGTCACCGGGGCTGTTCCCAGTGAATGTACTCACTATCAGTGTTTTGTCAATAAGTTTATGGGTCAAAAGGCTGTGTCATCCCCAAGTGGTGGCAGTTAAGCTCAGTGGACCGGAGGAGGAGGGGGCTGCAAGCACTGACCTAGAGGCTGAAATATTTATGACAGAGGCAGCTGAATGTCCTGCGCTGTTTGTGGCGATACGGGTGGACGGATGAACGAATGCAAAGATGGAGGGATGGATGGAAAGTAAAGAAGCTTCAGAGATCTGTTCTTTAAGCATTCATTATTTATCACTACGCACTCTGCCATGGAAGCGCTAACCCCCACATCAACTGGCCTCTTTTCTCACTGAGATGCTGGTGGACTGAACGAGGATGCTCCTGCTTAGTCTACCTGTCAGCTAGTCCCCAGGCGTGTTAAGACTGCAGCTGCATGCTACACAAACACATGCACGCACGCACAAATGAATGCACCCAGATGCGCCCTTTGTTCATAGTTATGTTTCCACATGGTAATCAGTAATTGCACTGTTACAGTTGGCGATATAACTGTAAATGCACTAAAAATCTGTCACTTATTTGCTAGAAGGACTGCAGACATTTGATTGCTGCACTCGCGCTGCATAAATCTGTGCTTGTGCACGAGCAACGCAAACGCATGCACAGCAATCCGTTAAACATCAGCCATTTTCTTATTCTTGCTTTCCTACTTTGGTTGTTCACACACTCTTTCTAAAAGACGCACGCACACACACAGTCACTGCGTGCATGTGCAACTGACGACCTTGAGACCTGTTGATGTTGTTTGCAGCCGCCGTGTTGTGAATACATAAGAGGCCATGTGGGACTCCCGGCGAAAATGGGGCGCCTGACATGCCATTTGTAAAAATGGCTCGAAAATGTGCAGGAGGGCTGGCGATGCAGTCGAAAGGAGACACCAGCATGAATATGTATTGTATGCTAATGCAACGCTGTGGCTGTTGACTCAAGCTGTTGATGAAAAGCGGAGGACATGTTCCCCCATCTCCACTCTTGGGAGGAAGTGCTATTGACAAACCTATTGTCAGTGCAGCTTCATCTCTGGCCGTGGGGGCAGCCTGGTGACAGGTGGCAGATATCAATGACAGCAGCCAAGGTGACACTGCTGGATGGTCTCTGTGGGCCCAGAGGCGGCTGGAGCTGCACCGGTGTCTGCTCATTTTACCGCCGCCTTGACCTTTTGTGGCTAGACATAGCGAGGTTAGATTAGAGTGTCCTAAAACTAATGCCACCCATTAGCTTCATTCAGCCCTGTTAGATCCACAACTTCCTCCACCTGCTCCGCTTCCTGTCCTAAAACATGTCCTATCCCTTCCATAGTTACACCAGCTGGCACATTTCCAATATATTTTTTATGCACTTGATTATTTTCATCTGTTGTAGCCATAGCATACGCATCATTCTGCTCTTAGCCCTATCGTCGCCTCACTAGAAAGAGACAGAATAATTGTAGTGAAAACAAAGACACATAAATGCCATCTAAGGTGGGATGAGGCAGTGAAACATCGTGATATATCGGAGTTAGTGGGGCTTGGTGAATTGTGTAATAGCGCTGCATGAATGTGTTGGCTTTATTGGAATATATGAACAAACATTCAGGCAACATGCTAATTCACGTTTTATTTGGCAGAAATCTCAGCTTGGAAACACAACACGTGTTTCATTACTCATTCACTTAGACTCAGAGCTTCTTTGGAATATATTGAGCATAGCCTGGCAGAAAGAAGCACTCACGTGAGTCCCTGTTCATCTGTATGTATGAGTTGCTGTTAAGAGGTCCTGCAATGAAGCAGTTTCAGGAGATCAGTGTGTAAATCTCGGTGCTTGTGCTCCTCTCAGCTCTAACGATAGAGGCAGAGGGGCTCTTTGACCACACCTCTCAAACACTCCTCTCCGAATACTGTGTAGAGAGCGAAGAGTGTGGCTGATAGGAGCAAATGAGGAGAAATACATTGCTGGTGTTTGTGTATGTGATTCTTTGTGTGTGTTTTTATGCCTCAGTGTTTGGGCTTGTGTCATATCAGATCAGTGTGCACAGTGTGTGGACTTGTGATTCCCAATGTTCATGTGTGGACAGCCATTCGACTGCTGTGCACGAGTGCAATCAGATTTCAATCTCCTCCCTCTATATGGCTGAGCTGCAGCGGCGGAGGTGCCCCACGGGGAAATGTAATTATACCCTGCTGGCCACCGAGCATGGGCTTCACTGCCCTATCTGTCTCTGGAGAGACAGCGGCTGGAGGCCCCTTCTCACTTGCAATATCAAACCTCAGAGATGTCACTAAAGCCCTGCTATATCTCTGAATTTTGCTCCAATCTCCTCCTCTAATCAGCTTTTAGATCCCGGGGTTATCAGCGGCCTTTTGCTACAGTTTTGTTACGGTTGTGAATAATTTATCACAGAATTAACCGTGGTTGCTAAGAGCAGTGATTGGGAGATTTTGCAGCACTGCCAAAATCTGACTTCAGTTTAAGGCAGTTTTCTGCAACAATGTTTATTAATCTGATAATCAAAATCTTATCACCACTGATGTAATTATTGCCACGATTACTTTCATCTGTGTTTTCTCCACCTGAGTCCCTACATATGAACCTGAAGAGTTTCATATTGATCAGTCTGTTTTATATTCCTCTCATCTGTCTGTATTTCTATCTTTTATGACCGTGCCTCCTCCGTTGCCTTCTTTTGACTTCGCTCTGAGGTGTGTGCTGAGATGACGTCCATTAGTAAGGCAAAACAAACAGACACACCCCACTCTCTTGAATTTAGGCAAACAATCAATGAGAGCACTCGGATAACAGCGGTCTAAGTGGCCCATTGATGTTGCAATTAAATGAATGCAGGATGCAGTGGTGATGCTACGACATGCTAACCTGGACCAACTCAAATATATAAGGTTCTATTTTGGAATTCAGTTCATATATACAAGACGACATCTTCCAGCATATTCTGCCCTGTTCAAGCTTTAAAAGAAAAGAAGGGATTTAGAGTAAATAAAAATAGAATAGAAATGAAAAGCTATGTGTCTTGGGTAAAACAGGGACAATGAGTTTAGTAGCAGGGAGAATGTTGAATGTGACTGGCAAGTTGAAAATGTTACCCTGCAAATCTGAATGTGTCACCCATTTCATCATGTTGTACCTAGTCATGGTAACTTACAAGAAATGCCGCTGCGCCAAAACTCTTCTGTCTTCTTCATTTTCCTGATTAGCTACACCCCGGCTCTACCTTAATCTTCATTTCTGTGTTTGTCACCCTCTCTCCATCCCTGTGTTTAGCCTGGTCACAACTGCAGCTCCCCTCCCCGCACCCCTCCCTCACGCTTCTCCCTCAGGGTGTAGTAGCCATTGTTGTGCCTAATAAGGTTTATGGAATTACAGATCTCTGAAATTGGATTTTCTCACTCCACCAAAGCGTTGGGATTACCGGTTTAAGGCTGGGTGCAGCGAGCCACAACTGACCTGTGACTGAACTGTTTTTTTCTGACTGCGACCCTCAATGTGGCCAGATCAAGAGACTGACATGCCATCAGTCGTGGAGTGAGACCGACGGGCAGGCGGATTCCTTGTATCTGTATGTACCTGTCAGTTGCATTGATTCAGGCGGCTTTTTGGCTCCTACGTTTGGATTTCTATTTCTCTCATGCCGACCACTCTCACCCATACACACTCCTCCTCTGTCTGTCCTCCCAAGTTTGACTGTGTTTGATCTAATTCTCATGTAATGAATCTTTTGATCTTCCCCGCCTGACACCCAGACACATCCCAGATTTCTACACCCAAAGTAGCTCAATTCGTTCTAATCCTTAAAATCTGGCTGCTGGTGAAGCGATTGATTCCCAGTGATGTACAAAGATTTGCACTGTCTACCCCAGGCTTTTGTTGAAAGAGCTGTGGGATTTCTTCTCTAACCTTGACCCCCCTCCCCAAAAAGCTACTCCATAGCAAACCTGGATCAATGGCTTCTTTATTGTTCCGGTGTGATTGAGCATTAACTACAACTCAAGTAGCAGACTCCTGAGAAACGAAGTGAGAAAGCACCAGAGACAGCACAGTGAATGCAACATTGAGATGTTGGCAGGAAGGTGGTATTCATTAGGAGGGGTGGCTTAGTGAACTCTTAATTGGGGAAGAGACAGGACTGAGGATAAGGGATCAATAGAGGTAGAGCCATGGTTTCAGCCCACTGAAATCTATCAGCCTTCTTTCCAGCCTGGAGAACAAGGCAAATCAAAGAAAACATGGCCTCGGGCTCCCACTTATTTACCCTTGTGGTCAAACTTCATCAGGATCAACCTGAACAGGCAGCTCATTCCAACTTATCTGAGTCAAAAGAGCACTAAGTAGCCTTTCTTTTTCTTGGTAACGTGGGCATTTGATCCTTTTTTTTTTGGAAATGTCTTTGACACGAGCAGGAGATTATTGTAACTATTAAAAGTAAAGGAATATTAAGTGAACCCTTGGCGTATTTTTACCCCTCCGCTAAAAATAGTCACTTTCTGTTCTTCTTCCTCATCTTGCGCTTTGTCTGGGTAATAGCCATCTTTCTGCCCTGTCACTTTTTGATGTATCATCCTCTTATTCACATCAAGGACAAGGCCAGGTGTCGCATTTTCTCTCAGCTGCCACGCTTGTCAGCCTCGTCACCCACAGCCTGTTCCAATCCCCTCTCTTCCTCCTCCCCATCTCTGATTATTTATATGAAATCTGTCACACCTTTATTTTAGCCAGAGACAAAGAAAGTAAATCAGTTTTGCCGTGTGCAGTCTGCTGCGTCTGCTGAAAGCCGCATGTTTATGTGGATGTCATCGATGGCCAAATAAAATCCTCTCCAAGGAAATGATGCATGTGCTGTTTTGTGTTCTTGTCACACAAATGAAGTTCCTGCTCCTCATTGTGTCCCTGGCTTTAAATGTCTCTGTCAGTTATGTGTTAAGCTATCAAAGAATATATTACAGAGTGCACAGAAAGCTTCACAGTGATGCTGTGCTTTTTTATTGCTCCAGTTGGACAGACGGACAGATAGACAAGCACAGGTGTCCAGACTCACCTCTCTTTGATGCCCATGAGTGGCTGGCAGCGCTGGCTCGGGCAGAAAGCAGCTGGGGTCAAAGACGTGCCTTGGCAGTGAGATGACAGTGGGCTCCCAACGTTCCCCGGTGTATTCTTAGCCATGCGGCACATACCAAACGAGTGGACGTGTGTGCATCACCACATTTGTGTGTACAAATGCTTCACCAAAGACTAGAAAGAGATTAAGGTCTAGATTTCACAGTGTGGTTATAGAGATGTCAGAGTTACTTGGGCTCAGATGTTTACACGCTGGACACTGACACCTGTCCAATCAGGATCAGACAGCTCCCCTCCTGTCCACATGTCTTCCCAGGCAGACACAGAGCAGAGCTGTGTAGTGTACAAGAATAGTGGCACTTGGAGGCATGGAGATAGTGTTAGACGGCGGCTTGATGGAAAGAGATGGGTGAATACTGTTACTTTTTGTACCTCAGCTGCTTCTGACACCTTGTTAAACCAATGTAACAATTTACTTGTCTGACAGACTGAGGCTAAACAGCACTAACAAAGTCTTATAAACAGAAACTGATTATTATTATCACTAATGATAAAAACATCCTAGAGGGCCAAAGGTAATTATGTTAAAATTAAGACTGTTTCTACTCTCCATTTCTGGCACAGGTCTAATTAAACCACCTCCTTAACTGTTGCCTGTCCTCAGGCATCCCAATGTCAGTCAAACATAGATTTTATCTGGTGTACCGTGTGGGCTGACACGACGTGTGTGGTTGTTTATCTTCATATCCTGCGGTTCGTCACAGTGTTGTGGTGTAAAACAGATGTGTGCCCATCCTTGGGGTATGTGTGAGGGAGGAACAGTGACTAGGAGTGGCATCTGGACTCGGAATAGTTTGCGGCATCTGTTAGGGAGGACAGAGACAAAGCAGGCCTGGATAAAGCATGGAGCATGATTCATAATTAAAAAAGATTATGAAAAAAAAAAAAGCTGGAATGGAAAAGACATGGCGTAGTGTGGATTTGTTTGAGCTCCTAAGACAAAGTTGCATATGTTCCAAGTATTCATCTGCTCTGGACTTTGTGTTTGCTTACAGAACTTGGCAGTCAGAGGCTGATTTCTGTGGGAGAGGAGAACGTCACAGGCAGCTTGTTTAGAAGAGAAGGTAAGCCTGTTTACCTCTTACTCATGGTTAAAGAGAAATGCGCCCTCATTTCTACCTTTGACACACCTCATAGACATTTGAGATGCATGTGTGGATGCGGGTTTGTTTTGTTGGTGTAACTATGAGAGCTTTCTGAATTGCCTTTTAGACGCATTTACTCACAGATGTGGGTCACTCTGTGCAAGGCCGTTCATGTTTCATCCCTCAAGCCAAGTCATGTAATCACTGTATTTAATTGTGCAACGTTCACTCCCTCCAGTGCTGTGTTTTGTAGCCAACATTTCCATCTTTCTTGCTGGTTCTCTTCCATCTGAGCAGAAACTCAGTCAGTAAAGTCAGGTTCTGATTAGAGTTCCTGTTACCATGGATTCTAAGAGAACGACTCAGGGGGCTACAGTTAGTGTCAGCACTTACTGTGGGGGGATTCATGACCTCCAAAGCCAACTCATTCATCAGTCAGTCCAAAAATCACATCACTTAATTTGATCTGCATGAAAGTGATTAGCGCTTTGCTCTGCATAAATAAGTGGATGTTATTGTTGGACCAGCAGAGCCTGAATTCATGATCAAAGAGACCTGTGGGTGTTGTGGTTGTGCTCTGGCCACAGCAGATGCCCCCTTGGTGGCCATCAGTCCAAGAAGAGAAAAGAGAGTGAAATGAAAGATGCAGATGAGAAGCTGTGGGAAACAGCTATGAGGACTAATGAGTCAGTTACAAAGCTCAGAATTATTAAATCAATAGCTGAAAAATTCACCCCCTGTGGCTTTGAGCTGTAAACTAGCTTCATGTCTTTACCAAACAAGCAGTGATAACACTGGCAATGTTTTATGCTTTAAATTATTAGTTGGAAGCACTGCAGTGTTGCTGTTGTCCTGTTGGCTGTTTTCCAGCAACATGCGTCTGCTGCTGCTGTGATCAGAGTCATCCTGTGTGAACAGTTGGATAGCAGCAGAAGAGACTGCTCTCAGCACATGTGGGCATATTATGTGCACAGCTGTGCAGAGCTGACTCATTACCACTTGCGAAAACATCAGTACGTGGGACTCTAATCAGCTCTCCTTTTTGATGAACAAACAACTCTATAAAGAGTTCCTCATATAGCTATGATAGTTTACTGTTAGTTTATGAAGAATATATACCTCTCTACGAACATTTTATTGACCAAGCATATGAGGGAGCTGAACTTTGATGTTCCTTCTTGTCTCCTTGACACTAGCAAGAGCAGACAGGTGAATGATGGGTCTTTGGTAAGATATTCTGTTTGAGGACTTATCTCCATTTCAAAACTCCAGTGTGAGGACAGCTTTCACCTCTCACTTTCTTCCTCCACTCCTTGCTGGTGGAGGGGGCCTTCAGTGCGGGATAAAAACCAAAAGTCTTCATAAGAAACTTTTCAAAGCATCTTCAGACCTCATCTGTTCAATCTTCCTCTCTGCAACCACTGTCCCTTCAACACGTCTCTGGTTGTTTACCAGTTACGTGATATTTCTCCCCTGTTCTTTGCAGCTGGTTGCGTAAGATGCTTTTGATGCCTTATGAGTGACAAAGGGACATTTTCCCTTTAGACTGTGGGGAATTAGCCTGTTGTTGGTGGCATTTCCTCCTCAGGCAGGTTCTTCACATCCTCCGTAGGCTATGTGATACACACTGCTGGGCTCAGAGTATTTTGGTGACCCTCATTTTCCACATGAGCAAGACAGAAACTGCCAGCTTGCTTCCATGCACCATCCTGCCTTATGCCCACTGATTAAAAGTCAAATATTAAAGAGCTCTGTTGTGAGCTCGTCCTAATTGATTCTTTCCGACGGGTGCACATAGAATGGGGTGACAGCAGGCGATACCAGGCTTTGTCAACATTGGGCATGCTGCCTGACGGTCAGGACGGCACCCCAATAAAGCCCCCTGTGAGTGTGCCAACCTGCGGCGCCACACACAGTGAGGCCACTTTGCTCTCCGGCCAAGCTTTATAGTAACGACACAGAGGCGGCTCATTCTTTTTGCTGTGTGTCAGCTCCCATCGGCTAGCTGGGAAGTCGGCTCTTTATTTGTAAGGAAGTGGCTGGCTGCAGTGAGAGTGTATGTATGTGTGTGCGTGTGCCTACACTTAAAAAAAAAAAAAATCTCCTCTGTCCACTTGCATAACCACTCATCTAACTTAAGAAATCTGGGGCGATGGTGCTGAAGGGAGCATTCATCTGAGTCCCACAAAAGGACCTTTTCTTCTTTTCCGATCCCCAGCCTTTCTGTCGTTAAGATAATTGCTTTAATAGATTTTAATCACAGCTGTGTTTAAACAGGAGCTCACCAAACGCGGCATGACACCAATGGACCCGTTGAGACCTTGCGTTAGCATCCGTCCTGAGGAATCCGATCACAAGTGACAAGATTAAAGTATAGGTGTGAACACCCTCACACATTGAGATATCTGATCTCTGACCACATTTGGAGTGGTCTGGGACATATTTGTCCACATTCCTTTGGTAGTGTGAACACACAATGCACCCTGAGTCGCATTAAAGACCTCCTACAGTCAACAGCAGTGCTCCTGCATCAGCAGAGGTTTGCCTCATTCATTAAAGAAAAAACAACAACATATAGCCGCTATTATAAATAATCGTCTGATAGGAAAAAGCACTGGAAGTAACGTTCATTAGTAATGAGAGCATTTTACAATATTCTGTCTTTGTAGCTGTTAAATAACCAAATAATAAATAAATCTAAGCAAGAATTAACAAATGGAAGTTTTCGTTATGAGTGCGCTAGTGTGATTCTGTCATTAAGTAACGTAACGGCTTATGATTAATTATTGATGCGGCCATGTTGATGTATGAGGAGCCATGTGTGGTTAAGTATTAACCCAATATTGTCTTCAATTGTGTCTTCATGTATTACTGGAGATTAGGGTGCATATAAATTCATGGTTGGAGTTATAATCTGAGTTTTGTTCGGGTCCAGCTAGCGTCAGGGTGTAGATAAATACATAATAATTTAACATTTGTGCCAAAGTCATGGCACGCAAACACAAAACTGTGCTGTTCTTGATCCATTAGAGACAGTAGCTGTTATAATATTCTGCTGCTCCCCAAATGATGTCGGTGTTTATTTGCGTACAGAGCGCAAAACTGAGATCAGATCTGGAGAGCTGGCTGCAGACACATTTAAGGGCACTGGCTGCTCTGTGAAAAACACAGGACAGCTGGTGGAGATTGTGGTTGAAGCCTCGTGTCTTTAGCTTGTAGTGTTTTACACTCTCTTGACTACGATAGGGATAACTGATTGAATCTCTACAGCAGTAAAACAGAGTCCCCCTGTCCTCCTTCGACAATGGCGGCGTAATGTCGCTGTCCCTCTCTTGTCTGCTTACCCTATGAATTTACTGGCAATTTTATGTGCATCATGAATCGGCTTTGCTCTCCCATTTATGTTTAATGTTTTTATAGCACATTGTAACAGCGATCTTGGTGCTACACAATGGTCATTAAATGCAGACTTTCGTCCACATCTTTTTTCTCATGAATCTGATTGACCTTTTTGCACAGTGAGATCAACAGTAAAAGGGTTCAGTTGCCTATTAATCCCTTCATGGTTGAAAAACTGGGTGTATTTCCCGTGTGCTGCTTTATGTTCCATCTGTGCTGGTAGGAAAGTGCGACAGGACGATTTGAAGGTGTGTGGGGGCAATGGTCAAAGAGCTGACTGACGGTGCAGTAATTACTCTATTAATGAAACAGGGGCCACGCCCTGTGCTCTGACACAGCACTAATTACTACACAAGGTTGATGAACTTGATCAAGGCCCTGCTAATTCATGTTTAATTGAAGAAAGACAGAGGAAACTGAAAAAAAAAAAGACGAGGACCAGTTTGCCTTTAGGTTTGTGCATGGAACATCATGAAGAAGACATTGTCAAAACATACGGCTTTTCCACTCCGTGCATATGTAGCCTACAGTGTTTGAATAATTTTTTCATCACATTTGGGCGCGACCGATTGTCAGCCCAGTCATGGAATGGTCTCCCGGCTGCTTCAGTCGAAAAGGCCACTGTAAAGTAATCACAATGTCCTCTCCTCTGAGTACTGAGTAGGGTTTCAACCTCCCTTCCCTGCTGCAGATCCCGGGGG
>JASGAT010379849.1:0-18417 GCA_030220025.1 Chelon auratus
GACTGCCCTGCGGACCTAATACCTGCACTTTACTCTGTTGGCTCACGGCAGAAACGACAGGGCTACAGCAAAAAGGTAATAAACAGGGTAACTTCATGTTTCATATTCTTGGTCTTTTTCTGAATCCTTGATAGGAAATCGTTTGTAACACGTCACAGGCTTTGGATGAAGATGCAGATTCCTTGAAACAAGATACCATTTAAGCCAAGTAAATAGTATTCTTGATTTAGTGTTAGTTTTAATTTCTGCTTCTTATCTGAATTTAAAAAAAAAAACATCTCCCACATTTCTTCCATGGAGTTAACAGGGTTTTAGCTTGCTAAGCTCGTGGCCTGTAGACACCAACAGTCTCCTGGCAGCACTGTTTCCACGGCTTACAGCTAATGTTGCCACCCGAATGCAAAGAATTTTGTGCAAATGTCTTCCCATGGTTTAACCACGAGTTCCATTATAAGGCGGCATTAACAATTGCATTCCATTTACCTCGAAGTTGGAGTTGAGATGGGGGGTTAACCTAAAAAAACAAGTTGGAAAACCAGGATGCAAGCTAGCGGGGGTTAGCACGCTAGCCAGGTTAGCCAATATTAGCAATGCCATCCGATGACGACACATTATGACTTAGCAACATGTCCACAGATAAAACAGTACTGTGTGAAGAGCTAACAGACAGTACACTGCTACAGCTTCTTTTACTGTTGAGGTTCAGGGCAGCCATCTTGGATTTTGAAGTCAGGGTTAGTAAGGTTTATCTGACTTTCCGAGTCAGAAATCTGGGAACATTGGAGTGGAATTTTCCTACTTAGAAGTGGACCGCACCATTATTCTGCTGAAACAACAATCATTAACTCCTCCTTGGTGTGATTCAATGCAAACAAGGCATGTTTTTTTTATTGCAAAATTACTTAAAATAACTCATCACAGATTCCTTGATGTTTAACTTTGTGACACTATCCCGAGGATGCAGTGTTCCTTCATGACTATGTACAAGGTGTCATAAGAAAGCTAAATGTCTAAATTAGAAATGTAAATGTCCCTCACTGCACCCTCTAAGGATCACGCCCCCCAAGAACAATTCAAAGGGCACATTAATACATCACTCCTCATACCAATGCGACAAACCGCATCTAGCTTAGGTAAATTAGTCTTGGTGGTGCTAAAGTATATTTCTGAATGTCCATGAAGCTAAATGGACCATATAACAGCGTCATATTACCTAATGATGCTCCTCTTCTCCCTCTGCACACCTCCTCTCTCCTCTCGTTCTCTTCTCTTATCCCTGAATCATCTTAGACAGACCCCCTGCTCCGTCAGCCATTATGTATGCTTATGTTCCTCCCCCCGTCGCCTTGTTCTGGCTTTCTGTCGGAAATGTCAGCATGCACTGACCCAAACTGGCTTCTTCTTTCTTCCTTTTTTTTAATTTTTTATTTTTTTTTGTTAAGCAAAAGCCTGACTGAGCCGCAGGAGGGCATTCTCACATAAAGATCACCATGAGTCATCCCGTTGACCTTTGTATGTGTCAACGTGTTCAAAAGCCGAACCCCCCTCTAACACACACACACGCACGCACAGATGGAGACGCGCACTGACTGAGGTGCATAATGTATAATTGCAAGACACGCTGAGAGACATACTCTAAGGATTCCTGCCTGTTTTCCCGGGCGCTCTCTCGCGGTTTTATCACGTCATTAATTTCCAGAATCGATGTGTTTATTGACACTGCATTTATTGACATGCTCGTTCTTGTACTGTATCTCGTTCAAACGGTGTAACTTCGAGCGTGTCTGTTCTCTATCCAGGAATGGCCTATTAGCGGCGGAAACTGGGGTCAAGGCACACAGAGCTACCCAGAGATCATCATCACTGGGTAAGACGACACTGATTTCATTAGCATTAGCGTTATTATATTAAATACTTTCACCTCCCCTGCACTGTCGGGTCACAGCGAAGCAGCTTGTGTTCATTTGTTTGTTTTTTTTTAACTGTAGGCCTTAATATATTCCAATCATGTGCACTTTGCTCCGTTTTGATGTTCATTATCCTGCTCTGTGCTGTCAACAAGGAGAGGAGGGGTGTTTTTAACAGAACACACGCACTGAAGAAGTGACACTGAGGTATGGGTTTGGCAGTAGGAGGCTGCTGGCTCCTCTCGTCTCTCTCCCTCGCTCCTCAGCCTTTCGTGCAGCATTGCTATTCAGTTCGGGTTCCTTTCTCTCTCTTAAGAGTGCCACAGCCTGCGAAATATTTATCTCCCAATCCACTTGGCAACAACAACAACAAAAAAAAAGAAGAGAAATGAAATAGGGAGAAGCACTGAGAATGTGACACCCAAAGTACATGGGTATCATTTTTTGTGACATTAAAGAGACTGTCAACTATCAGTGTGTGAACAACACAGTTCACCTCCTTTGCAAGGCCAAAAGGAGGTGGACATTGCATCATTACTATGTAAATGTCGAAAAATGAATGGTGGCTCTTTAGACTTATGTCTAAAATCTATTGATATGCTAAAGCATTAAGATTTCCATTATCTGAACTAAGGGGTTAACAGCCCCAGAACGAAACTACAAAAAATGTGTTGACATGGATATCCAAATACTTTAGGCCATTTAGTGTACGGCCTCGTCATCTTCCGGCTAAACAATCTTTGAATTTTAAAACATAAAATCATTCAGTTCTAAAAGAGGGACCTGTGGTTGGGATACTGGATTATTTGGCGAATACAAAATATGGATTTCCTGATTTTGTCCCCAAATGAAGAGTTTGTTTGACTCATATTGTACACTTATGTCTACAGATCTTACAAATTGGACTGAAATGTAAAGTTAAAACCCTCTCTTTTATTCTAACACAACAGAGTTAGAACTCTGAAACTAATCTCTCACGTGTTCCTTCAACAGTTCTCTTTTTGTCTCTCTTGTCCAGGCATGCTGATGGAACTGTGAAGTTCTGGGATGCCTCTGCAAGTAAGTTATGCTCACAAATTATAAGTGCGTGTGTTTTTTTGTTTTTTTTTCTAATGTAAACCATTATATTGTCATGTTCAAAACACTGCATTGCCTCCTGCATTGGGTTCAGGAAGCCTGCTATCCCTAAATTGCAAGTGATGCTTTCTCTCCCATCCTCTCTTTTTTCTAGTAATGCTCCAGGTGCTCTATAAGCTCAAAACAGCCAAGGTATTTGACAGAAATCGGTCCAAGGAGGACAAGGGCAGCACTGAGGTGTCGGACGAAGACCCGTTTGCCATTCAGATCATGGCCTGGTGCCCCGAGAGCAGGATGCTGTGTGTGGCCGGCGTGTCAGCCAACGTTATCATCTATCGCTTCAGCAAGCTGGAAGTAACTACTGAGGTGGTGCAGGTGGGCTTTCAATCTTTACTTTTGTCTTGAACAGTATTTCCTCTTTCCAAACAACCATACAGCACACAAAGAAGAAACCCCGAAAGCCCAAACATTTTTGCTCGTGTTTGCTGTGAATCACCCTCACCGCTCACTGTCTCTGCAGCTTTAAAATGCCGAGACACGTGTACAAACACACACACGTAATCGAAGATCTGCCTAGTCAAAGGCAGTATGGTTGCCATGCCAACAGACGGAGCAGTGAACAAGCAAAGCTTAGACCGTCATTATAATCTGCTTTGGTAGTGAAATAAGTGCTAATGGCGCCGTGATGGGAGTCAGTGTTAATTGAAATAAAGAGAAAAGCAGTTTATTCTGTGTCACGGCTGATATGTTGCAACATAGCGGATGCATGCATGCAGTTTCTGCTGCTGGTCATCGTCTGTCGCAGTGGAGCGTTAAAACTGGGAACCGACTGTATTTATTCGTGAGTCTGGCAACAGTTTATTGCTCATTGCTTTGTTACGCCAGACTTCACAGATATCGCTTGTCAATCATCGCGTGTGGGCGGTGATGTGTTTTGCCGATGCTCTTTGGGGGATTTGCTGTGAATATTCCAATCCTTTCTCGCCGCAAACTAACGGTAAAAAGTATTCGCGAAGACTGTTGCAGCGGTAGCGAAGAACTTCAAACACCTCTCTACAGCCTTCCAGACACTTGAGGTCAGGTAGGACGACGACAGGCGGGAGAGACGATCTGAAGAAGGCCGCTGATCGCTCTTCACTCCCACATGTCACTGGGGCTAATGAGACAAGACAAAATGCAAAAAGCGAGGGAGCTTATGAGCATTGTGCGTGTGTGTGTGAGTTTAGCAGTTGCGTGTGTCTCTGCGGAGGCGGAGGTTGCAAAGGGGGGTAGCTTGAAGGAGGACTTAGAAGGAATGGAATATTTCAGCATTGGAGGACCTCTTTGACTCTCAGTCTGCCCACACACACTTGCACACACACACGTCAAACAAATCCTTATCATCAAAGTGACTCCACTAACGCATGCGGTTGTCACTCGAATTGTATACCTTTATGATCTCCTCGTATGTAATGTTTCTATGATCTTCTCCTCTGTAAATGTTCTTAATGTGCACCTCCGTGTGCGTGCGTGTCCTCATGCAGCTACTAGAGGTGCGAATGCAGTATGAGCTGAACGACATGGAGTCTCCAGATGGCGGGGGTGAACAGACATCAGCGCTTCCCACACCTGGCGCGTCCCCTCAGACGAGTTGCTCACCTTCACACCCTTCCACCAGCAGCAACAACTCTGATGGAGGCAACATGCCCTGCCTCAAGTATGAAGCATACACACAGACACACACACGCACGCACAGAAGCGCTTACATAAATTCTCCCAAGCAGCGGGAGCGCTCGCGCAAATACTCATACACACAAGAGTCTTTCCTTTTGCCTCAAGCGCACTTGCACAGACTTAGTCAGCGCCTGAAGCATTCTCAGCCACAGCCTCCCCATCATTCCCTTGCAGCCACTCACGCCAGGCTCTCGACACACAACTGTTTCAGAGCTGCAGCTGCACCGGTTGTCATTCTCTGTATGAAAACTTTTATTATGTCTCTCGCTTTCATTTCTTTTTTTTTTCTCTTTTTTTCCCCCCGTCCTCTCTCTGCCTCCGTTCGACGTCTTCTCCGCAGAGTGCGCAGTACTCCTTTGAAGCAGTCTCCAGGTTACCAGGTAGATTTGGTGATCCAGTTAGTGTGGGTGAGCGGAGAGCCTCCTCAACAGATCACAAGTCTGGCGCTCAATTCCTCCTACGGCCTGTGAGTACACAGTAACATCTTAGTCAAACAGAAGCCTTTCGTGGGAAAACGGGAAGCTGGAAATGTATTTTATTTATATCAAGCAATTTCAACTGAAGTTAAAAAGTAGCCCTACTAAAATTTGTGAAAAAATCTTAAATGCAAAGTGGACAAGCTTGCAATTTTACAAAGTAACTGCCAAAAACCTACAATGACATTCACGCCTGTTGACACAGTTTTAAAAGATCTTTTTGTAGCTCTCTGCATCTCTTTGTCTTTTCATCCTTGTTACTCAAACTTTTTCCCTTCCCGCCGTCTTACTCTTACTCTCTGACTTTGTCATTCCTCACCCAGATTGGTGTTTGGCAACAGCAACGGTCTGGCGGTGGTGGACTACGTCCAGAAGACAGTAGTGCTCAACTTGGGAACGGTCGAGCTTTACGGTTCCAATGACCCCTACCAGAGACAGCCCCGGTCGCCAAGAAAGGCAAGACAGCCTTCTGGAGGTAATAATGAAAAGGGTATAAGAAAGACACCAGGAAGAAAAACTATTTATAAGACTGATTTATGACCCTACGCAACAGAGGCTTTTGCCCAGCGGACATAACCAACTGTTTAATGTCCACAACTGACTAATAACATGTCAAAGCTTTTATTCTGGACTTAATCTCTAGCTACTAATGTCACTAACTGTGACTGACCATGATTTTCAAATAATGCTCTTGTCTTAAAAGCAAAATGGAATGGTCCTGGAAAACTGCACAGCACATCAAATACTCCTTGTCAGCTCTTGCTGTTGACCATACAAACACAGTGAATCTCGCAGGAGCTACAATCAAATATGGGTTTTGCCTGTCACATGGTAGACTGCAGGTATTCATTGTACACGATGACTTGTTTTAGCCCCCTGAGAAAACCCCAAAGGTCCACAGTCCCTAATCTAATCTGTAAACCAATCCAAATATGAGAGTGAAAGAAGCGTCAATACACGTTGCGTCTACAATCGCGCCATCCAGCCTTCGCTCACCAGCCTGACGCATGACAGAGCACTTTCACAAATACTAACTCTCTCTTTGGGCTTTGATTGACTTTCTTTGTTTATCCGCCTCTCTGCCTCTGTGCTCATTCACTGACACACTCTCAAAGCCCATCCGTTTTACACACATCGCCAATGCAGCTTCATAGTACCACTGATAGATAACAGGATCCTTTCAATATGAACACACTGCCACCATGTGTTGGACAATGGCAGTGCAGCTACATGGAGGATGCCGCAGTGTTATGATGATGTACTGTGCTGTTCATACATAAGGAAAAGTTTGATTGGTGAACTAATTATGTGCATGTCTGGACGCTGAGGGATTTTTTTTTATGTGTAGCACAAATATGCTAAACAACTGTGTATGCAGACGTACAAAAAGTGTTGCTAATGTATGCATAAGAGCATGCACGTATAAATACACGCAGAGCATCTGGAGTCACCGACTGGTGGGCAGTGGGCTGGCACCTGTCAGAGCTTGGTGACTGTGAGCAGTAATCAGACGACCAGCTGTGTTTCTCTGCCAACAGAGACTGCTGTCTGCTTGGCTTTCTGCCTCACAGGACAACGTGTCACACGGACAAAATTGTTCCACTATCCGTAGGGGTCATGCGTTGACAGTGCATTCCCTAGCCCCTTGCTTTAGGCTCTGCTTTAACCTCATTCTAACCCTAAAGCAAAGTGTAAATTCTAAAAAAGCAGCCTCTACCCGTGGGGACTTTAACTGCAGTCCCGATGGGTAGGTGTGTTTTCAGGTTTAGGTCCTCAGCAGGATACAAAAACAAGCGATGATACACACATCCTTATCTTTGTGGGGACCCTTATTAACATAATGTCTTTCTTGGACCCTGTTCGGACCTTGCATTAACATCTGTCCTGGGGATCTCTGACCACATTTTGAGTTGGTCTAGGTCGCATTTGTCCTCATTACTTTAATAGTATTCACACTATGTGTCCTGAGTCACATTAGAGTGTTTTTTCTCATTCATTCAGAAAAAACGCACACAACTACTATTATTAAAGATCACCTGAATAGGAAGAAGCACCTTAAGTGATGTCTATTCATTAGGAATGAAAGCCTTTCAAAATGCTCTGACTTTATGTTAACTAAATCATAAATAATTCTACACAAGAATTAACAAATAAATTCTGTCTTTGAATAACGTATCGGCATGTGGTTAATTACTGTTGCAATCGTGTTTCTGTATAAGGAGCCGCGTGGAGTGTATTTCCTCAGTAATCACCGGTGTCTTTGCTTATCTTTATTACTGGAGATTAAGGTGCGTATGGAAACTCCCAGGGTTCAAGTTTTTTGCAGTACACAAAACACCATTGTTTGTGGTTCTGAAAAACTGGTAGGGATCCATTATAAGCTGTTATAATATTTTACCTGTGCCCAAAATATTGCTGGTGTTTACTTGCACATGGGGTGCGAAGCTGAGATCAGATCTGAAGAGCTGGCTGAGGACACATTTTAATGCCAGGAGTGGACATAAGCGCTAAAACCTGACCACTTGCGATTGGATTGCCCAGGACGGATGTTAAAGCAAGGTCTGAACAGGGCCTTATTGTAATCCTAAAGCTTTACCTAAATCTGAATCGTACTTACTTTGGGGAGTCCAACATTTTGGTACCCACTATTAGATTAGATTAGATTAGATTCAATTTTGTTGTCATTACACATATACATGTACAGAGCAACGAAATGCAGTTTAGCATCTAACCAGAAATGCAGTAAGCAGTAAGAGCATGTAGAATAAATAGTATGATATATAAGCGGGATGGCACATTCTTATACCTAAACATTTGTAAAGGGACGCTATCAAGCTTGTCAAAGAAACATTAAAATTGCAAATCTGTTGGCCAATGGAAGTCACAGAAACCATCAATAATATGCCAAACCCAGTTCGTATGTGAGCTGCTTTCTAAGGTATTGTAATAAAAGGTGCATTATGTTTATGTAGATTAATGGTAAATTGTGTGATCTCTCCTGCAGGTTTGTGCGACATCAATGAATGCTCAGCCACATCAGAGGACCGCTGCAAGTCTCCTACTTCAGGTAACATGTCCTTCAGTGGCTTATCATAAGAAAACAGCAAGAATATAGCCGAGGCTTTGTGCTATTTAGATGTAAAGCTCAAACGGTGAACCATTCAGAATATCCTTACAATACCACCTATATGCATGCAAGAAAAGCATCGGTTAGAGAAGAAGATCAGTGTTTCAAAAGAGCCTTCGCTTTTAATACAGCTTTTTTTTTTAATTGAAATTGCTGTCAAACGTGAACTGTATGGAAAGGTTTCTTTTTGTTGAACCGTAAAATTGTCTGACTGTCAATTTCATCCTACCTCAGTCTTAAGAAATGGGCTGCTTGAGTTTAATACCATACGTTTATGGGTTTTTGAGACTATTTACCTATTTGTGTATTTATTATTATTTTTTTTTACCACTTTGCAGAGTTCAATAGACAGGAATAAATTTGTTTTAATCTCACTCAGTATCCCGGAAAACTGGGTTGTAGGCTGTAGATGTATCCAGTCGCTGTGATGCTAATTCAGTGTGGCAGCTAAGAATTGTAAATTGAATGAAGCTGTGAAACAAAACTCTTCACTTTGGCAGAGAATCCATTCATTTAAATGAATCAGTATTAGTTAAAGTGAGTCTAATAGTTAAAAAGAAAATGTTTTCTCATTTATTTACATAATTGCATAATTCTGAAAAATACTCCATAACCAAATACTGAATATTAAATTCCTTGCCAGGATTATGTAATGTTATTAATTAATGCATATACTCAGCTTTTTGATGAACAAGGACAAGAAGTGCACTGTGTTTTTAAGCATTAAGATTCTCCATTGCTCTTTTCCGTGCTTCAGTCTTAATCTACATCATTAGTATTTCAGCTGAAGGTGCTTGAAGAGAGAGAACAGGGGTAGCTTGGCATTAGCATGATGAAAATAAGGAGCTTTTTAAAAAGGTCAGACAGAAAACAAATCTGAAAGTCAGGAGCCCTGCTGCTGTTTCCAGGTATGAAACGAGTGTCCCAGCCCCCATGTCTGGTGCTGCCAGACCGTGGTCTGATACATCTGTCTGCTTTGCATTATTCATGGGACAGAAAGAGAGATGGTGCATTTCTGCAAATAACTGTCTGCTTCAACCGGCCATTTAGGCCTAAATTTGTGAAAGAAAACACATTTAGTTTTGTCTGTTTTAACTTGAAAGAAGTTGCAGTATGATTTGTATATATATTTGGATCCCCGCTGGCTTCCGTCACAGCAGTTGCAAAGTAATATACAAAGCAGCAGTAATACAAACGACTTACTGAACAGACATATGCTGCCTTCAAAGAGTAGATTTGGCATTGGTAGTACACAAGATGCTAAGCATTCAATTGATAGCACTGCTTGCTTGTTTGCATCTAGCAGCCACTAAGGCTAATAGCAAGCTAAGGAGCTAGTAACTATATATGAAACGCAAAGGCCACATTTGAAGGCAGCGATGTAGTACAGTTAAAATGTTTATCTTGAAAAGGTGGCGATTCTAAGTAGTTCTTTGAGTGTATGAAGTCATATTTAATTGGAGTTACTTGAGGAAGGAAGTCCACCATATTTATCATTTACTGTAGGATGATTTCATACAAGACAGGATCAAGGATAGTGTGGCTTTACTCTAGAAGATTCTAGGAACAATTTATTTTGCATTAAAACACCTTGAAATTGTCAGAGCACAGTAATAAAAAAAAAGTCTGAATTTTTAATGCATTGTGAGGGCATACCATAGACAGAGGATCAGCTCCTCAAAAGTGAAGCCCAAGCAAGTAGAGCTGGCTGCAGTATAGGTCATAAGCTCCACCCCTTCCGTGTTAGTGGGTGGGACTTGGGCCAAACTAAAACACTAAAGTACACTTCAAATAATTTTTTTCAAGAATAGTTTCTGTTATTTTGGGTAGATAATATAATAGTGATGCATACTCAAGTGTCCATTATTCTGACAAGTTTCGTTATAGTTTTTTGATGCTATAGAAGCAGGATGTGACATCAGGTTAGCTGTGAGTTGTCATGGCAACCGCTCCGTAAAGCAAACCTGTAGGACAGTGAGAGGAAAGTTGGAGAGGAAAGTTGGAGAGGAAAGTTGGCGCCACCCGTATCCCCCGGGAAAATAGTGTCAGTTTGGCCAATGCAAGAAGTGGGGACGCATTGTCCATATTTATATACAGTCAAAACCTACAAAACAACATTTAGCAAGTTAGCACCCCACACACACACATAAACACAAAGAATATACTTATAAATGCATATTTAATTCCTTCGTTGTCACCCATTGTGAAAACTGGAATTTTCCTCATAAAACAAGGTGTTTGAGTGAAACCCTGCCATTTAGCTGCCCAGAAGCTATTCGTGACTGTAAAGTGCGACAGCTTGTATGTAGCGAAAAGGCAAAGCGTGTTTCTAACTGCACGTTTACTTTACTTTCCCCCCACCCTCAAAAGTGTTGATGTCAAACAGCAATCTACAGCAATTCTACAATGGAGGTGGTAGAGGAGGTAAGAGTGGCCAAAAATCTCCATGAGAAGCTGCGTAGTCAGGACAAACATGGTCCAGATTTGGTGCCCCTGTTTATTTTTATTCTTTGTTGTGAAGAAACTGTCTTTGTCCTGCGTGTCCATAGTCACCACAGTAAGAAGAGTTTGAGAAATTAGAGGTTCCACTCTACTTCTGGGTCAGCTTCTGTTCCACAATCTTTTGGTATTAATTAGAAACTCCCTTAGATTTTTAAAAAACAAGGATATTATATGGAATATCTGATCACTGAAGAAAGTGGAGGGAAAATTATATTTTGAGGACTGAAAGCTCTTGGAGCAGATGCTAACCTGTAAGGAAGGCGGGGCTGCAGCTGTCTATTAACACCAAGTACATCTTAGTTGTCCAGTATATTGTACATATTGCATGCTACATGTATGTAGCACGAGTGTCAGATTGTAAACGTGCCTGCGTTTGGTATCTGTCCAATATAATTGTCCATAGTGCAGTATGATAGCACCACAGAGTGGAGAGCAACCCATCTGTCCAACTGTCTTTGTGTACTCCCAGTGTGTGTTGACGAAACAGATCACTTATCAACTACTGTATATTTAAACATACAAATTAAATAAGCTGAAGAATTTAAAGATTCAAGTTAATAAGTGCGGTATCTAACGTGTCAGTTAAAGCAGATGATGAACTTTTCAAATGTGCTCCAGGCTTGAAAGGTTGTAGAAAGGTTGCTTCTTGGCATTACCTTGCTTGGGTAGCATGGACCCTGTTAAAAGCTGATCATCCACAACATGTGTATTCGCTAGTTAGATCTCCTCTAATTTACACTTCGCCTTAACCTTCTGGCTTTGTTGCACCTATGAGTTTGAACCCTTGGATTATTTTTAGTAAACAAAAGGTTCCGGGAGTTTGTTGACATCGTCTCATCCCTAGCATAAATCCAAGCTACCGTAATAAGCGACACTTGCGTGGATGTCGTCGTATACGGAAGCTAAGAGTCTGTCTCTGGATCAATCAAGGACAGGAGTTACACAACACCAAGATTTGAAGACGGGATAATCAGTGTGGCGTCAAAGATTCAAATGGCAGTGCTGCCGTTTCGTTAAAGCTACTTAACTAAGCAATAACCAAATCATACTCATCCCAATATGATCTTGAGGGTTATGTTGCAGATTCTTTTGAAGGTAGGTTTCTTTATGTGTTACACTGGGTTTCTGTCAGTTTTCGGAAGCACAAAAAAATAAATATTTGCTAGCTAGCCATAACTATTAGTTAGTGGATGTCACATTTCAGAGTGTGCATGATGAATGTCTCATTGTATC
Organism: Chelon auratus; assembly: GCA_030220025.1. Lineage (NCBI taxonomy): Eukaryota > Metazoa > Chordata > Actinopteri > Mugiliformes > Mugilidae > Chelon > Chelon auratus. The sequence continues at coordinate 12,036 of JASGAT010379849.1, forward strand.
ATCTCTGTCTTCTACTTAAGAGAAAATACACTTCTGAGACCTTCACTATTTTAAAATGAATGATTGTTTCAACCAGTCCTTAAAAAAAAAAAAAAAACAGCAGTGGAATACCTCCGTATATATTTAACCGTCTTTTTCACTATCTTCTTCCATTTCTAGTTCATTACTTGCTCTTCCTTGTTACTTCCTCGTTCTTGGTGCATGCTTCTTTGGCATGAAGGTCCTGAATGGCAGTTTTGATGTGTCTTACTGTCCTTTCTTCCAGGGCATTGTCCCACCAGAGGTCACCTCTTTTGTTTCGTCTGTCTCAGCATGCCTCTGTGATATACAGGGTTGTCCCTTATGCAGTGTCTCCTCCTTGTGTAAAGCATTTTGGCTCCTCTAGTCAATCAAACAATCCCCTTGGCACTTGTTCCACAGCTCCCTTTTGTCATTTTGGTATATTTTAGCTTCTGTGCACAATCCTACAGCCCAGTGCTAGTTATCTAGCTTTGCATGGCATCGTGTCTTAGCTTAGACGTGTGTTTTGTAAAGAGGGATGTTCTCTTTTTTCCAGCAAAGATGTCACGGAAATTAAGCTTGCCTACTGAGCTAAAGCCAGACTTGGGTAAGCCTTGACTTCGTGTCTCCAAACAATTTGTATAAAATGCAGTATATTTTGCTCACTCGGGCTGGACTCCACCACATTCCATTAGTCCAGTTTCTATCTGGTTATTAGCCTCAACTTTGGCAAGCTCCTGCAGATGTACTCCTAAGTTTGCATGCGTCAAGAGTAGCACTGATCTGATCTGGCACTGAAATTTGTTGAGCTGAATCAAATTGTTCGAACTGAACTCCCGCCTTTGGACCACGGTGGGGAGTTCCACCAAAGGTCAGTGGTGCTAAGCTAAACTTTGCACAACTCATCTCACTCTGAAGCTTTCTATAACTTTTGCAGCTGTGTCTTTCTCTTGTGTTCTTCATGTCTTCCTTTTCTCTGTCTTCCTAAACGTCTCATTTCAAAGGGTCGAATTAAAATGTGAAAGTGTGTTTAAGAGTCCCAGTGCTATACAACCTATGTTCCTAAGCAGCTAGCTGTTTTATACTAATAAAACTACTCATTGGTGATGGAACATTTTGAGTGATTGATTAGTGCTGGATTTGTTTCTGTTGTAAATATAAGACAGCTGTAACGTTGTATAATCGCCATCGATTATTATGTCCTAATATCCAAATCCATACTCTCACTCCAGTTTCCTATTTCTACATTGTCCGTAACTTTACACGTTTTGAGTTTACTTTAAACTTGAAATCCACTATGCAAAACTGCTCTGTGTCATTTTATTCCATTACAGTGCCGTGTCCCCATCTGTGTTGTCTCTCTTGCCGTGTCCCTGCTTTTGCGGGTGCTTTACCTCGCTCTGTTTTCTCCTTACTGTCCTCCTGTCTGTATGCCCGCCGCGGGGTGCCAACCCATTAGACCACCGGGATAATTCTTTCAGCCGCTCGCGCTCCTCCAGCGTCACCAGCATCGACAAGGAGGCGCGGGAGGCCATCTGCTCCTTCCACTTCTGCGAGACCTTCGCCCGCAAGGGGGACAGCACTCTGACCCCCTGCCTGTATGTGGGCACCTCCCTGGGAACTGTGCTGGTTCTGGCGCTCACGTTGCCGCCTGCTGGGGAGCAGCGGCAACTGCAGCCAGTTATCCTTTCACCTACAGGTGGGTAATTCTGGTATTTGGTCTGCATCTTAAACTGTAAGCTTAAATTTCGTTAATTAAAATAATCTTTATGTCAAAATTTTGTCTGTGCAACACTGTGAAAGTCTTTTTTTTTTTAAGTATCCACAAGTCTTTCTGTTCAATTCATCAGGAATGCTGGTGCGACTGAAGGGGAGCATCATGCGGATGGCTTTCCTGGACTCCACAGGTTCCCTGCTGCCTCCTGCGTACGAGCCCTGGTTCGAACCCAACATCACCGTGGACGGCGAAGAAAGAGAGAAGGTCCGTAAGCGCCGGCCCGTCTCCGTGTCCCCCTCCACCTCCCAGGACCTCAACGAGAGCCAGTACGCCGTGGTGTGTTCGGAGAAACAGGCCAAAGTAATTTCCCTCCCCTCCCAAACCTGCATCTACAAACACAGCATCACAGAGACCTCCTTCATCTTGCGGGCCGACGTGGTGCAGATGAGCCAAGGCGTGTGTGTGGCTTGCTTCTGCGCCAACGGCCACATCATGACGCTCAGGTGAGAAACACGGGAGTCGGAAATATGCTGGCTTTTAGTCAAGTTTCTGTTTCTCAATTTCCCATTGATTTATATTCATATGGGATTGTTTTGTGCTGAGAAAAGCTGCTGCTGGATGAAAATCAGAACCAGTTTAGCCAGATTTTGGGCAAAATGTGAATATTTGGAAAAGACTTTGGACTCTGCACATGTTGTGATTGTGGAGATGAGGAATGGACTTCAGAAATGTTGGAATCCACTGTTTGTCGTGGTGCAAAATTTTTATTGTTTTGCATTCACCAGCAGATTTCAGGCAGAGGACTCACCCTTCATGCAGTATTCATATATTCTCAGGCTTAGCGTAGCTTTGTTATGTATTCATTCACAGTAAACTGGTGAATACTGTATTTGTTGAACTTCCAGCTCTGTTCAATCAGTGTAACAGATGAATTTTGGCAGGTAGCCTCTTCGTCTTATGCAGTCAATTTATCTTTTTCTTACGATCAAACCTGTATCCTTACCTGGAGCTGCCATTGGCTCTCATCCTCCTTTGTGCCCGAAACACTTTCATTTTGATTTATCCTGACGTGATTAGGATGGACCCACACAGACATACTTGGATGCAGATGTGCAATGGATAGAAGGCTGTAGAAGTAAGCGGTGGAGTATGTATTAGCAGGTCACTTATCAGTATTAATCTAAACTTCTCAGAGGAGAAAGACACAGAACGGCCTTCCATATCGTCGTCTGATAAAGCAACGACGTCCGGCTGTCTCCTTATCTGTGTGGGTTTGTGTTACAGTAAAGATGTGGACATGTTTGCCTGAGATTTACCTGTGATCACAGACATACTGGCTTTCTAATAATTATTTCCCCTAAATGACACAAGCAATGGTTTATGTGAGCTAAGCTAAGCTAAAAATAAATGTCGTATATGCCACATATTTAAAATCCTTCTTTTCCGTGCCTCGTTTCCAGTGTGCCGGGACTGAGACCTCTCGTGGATGTGAACTACCTGCCTTTGACAGACATGCGGATAGCCAGGACGTTCTGCTTCACCAATCTGGGTCAGGCCATGTACCTCTGCTCCCCCACTGAGATCCAGAGGATCACTTACAGTCAGGACACTTGTGAAAACCTGCAGGCGAGTTCAAATCCCGCGTTCAGTGCATTCTGCGAACGGATTTAATGAGTCTTGTTAAAGGATTTAAACGGCCTCTCGTGCTTGGGGCCATGTCGCATTTGCATATTTGTCTGCACACGCAAAATAAATAACATTAAATCTAATTAACGTTTTCATGCAAAATGATTATTTTACCTGAGGAGCTGTATACTGTGTGTTTGTGTAAGGATGTGCAATAATTTGTGCTGATGTTTCAGGAGATGCTGGGTGAACTTTTTACACCAGTGGAGACACCAGAGGCTCCCAACAGAGGGTTCTTCAAGGGCCTCTTTGGGGGAGGAGCACAGTCTCTGGACAGGGAGGAGCTATGTATGCCAAACTCATGCTATATACATGCACTACTAGTCCTTGCGGATCTTGATTTAGACGGTGATCATTTCCCCGGTTTCCTCTCCTTTCCTTCGTCACTTAGTCGGCGAGTTGGCAGCTGGAAAGGCATCTCGAAGTCTGGCCCAGCACATCCCCGGCCCGGGTGGCCTCGAGGGCATGAAGGGGGCGGCCTCCGGCGTGGTTGGAGATCTGGCGCGTGCCCGGATAGCGCTGGACGAAAGGGGCCAAAAGCTGGGCGAGCTGGATGAGAGGACGGCCGCCATGATGGCCAGCGCGGATTCTTTCTCCAAACACGCCCACGAGGTAGTGTCAAATCAGGAGAGCGGGATGTATGTCGCTTTGAGGGGCCGACAGCAGCTCATGCATTAACGTACATAGCTGAAAACTAACGTGCAAATGTGTTGATCCTCTATGAAATACAGAATATTGAATGCTTTTCCTCAAATTATTTTATGAATACAATACTTAGCCACTAGAGGGCAGCATCTGGCCATGAAATGTTGACAGAACAAAGGATAAGCAGCTCTAATGTCAGACATACACAGGTCCACCATAGCATTATGACCACCTGCCTAACACACTATAGATCCCTCTTTTTCTGCCCACATAGCCCTGATTCCTTGAGAAATGGACTTCACTTGAAAGTTGAGACGTGGGGCCTCCATGGCTCTGACTTGTTTGTCTGACACACTCCACAGATGCCCAAATGGAGTGAGATCAGGGGGACATGGAGGCCGAGTCTTCACCGTGACTCTCCCCGATGGTTCTTTAAACCATCCATGAAACATATTTGCTTCGCGGCAGGGCCCAGTTTTCCTGCTTCTAACCCGTCAACTTATAGGACAAAATGCTCACTTGCTGCCTAATTACACCGATCAGCCACAACATTATGACTAACAGTAGAAGTAAATAACATTGATCATCTTGTGACAATGAAATATTCTGCTTGGACACTTTTGGACCTGGCATTCATTCATGTGGCATGTAGCAAACACCTAGACCAGACCAGGCACCCCCACCCCATAGCAATGACACTCCTTGATGGCAGCAGCCATCCCCAGCAGTATGCAGCCTGACTCAGGCACACACACACAAACACTTTAGGAACAACAAAAAAAAAACCATGAAAAACAGCACAAGGTTGACCTGGCCTCCAAATTCACTAGATCCCAGGCTCATTAAATATCTGTGGGATGATCCACAGAGGCCCCTCCCCTCAACCCATAGCACCCAAAGGCCCCCACTAACAACATTCTGTTACCAGACACCACAGGACACCCTCAGAAGACCCATGTCCATTCTCTGATGAGCCACAACTGTTTTGGAGGCACAAGGGCGATGTAGACAATATTAGGAAGGTGGTCATAATGTTATGCCTGATCGATATATTTCCATTTAACATTATTTGCCACGATAACTAGATAATCGGGGTTATTCACTTCACCTCTTAGTGGTCATAATGTTACGGTTGGCTGGTTTCTTTTCAGAAATGAAACATTGATTCTAAAATATGTGAAATGTTGTTTCTCGCCGTGTTCATGATGAATTTCACATTTCCTCTGTCTCCAGATGATGCTGAAGTGCAAAGACAAAAAGTGGTACCAGTTCTGATCTGGTGACGAGGCTGGAGTAGCTCCCTGATCACGACTGTCTGACCATCCACCATCCATCAGCTCACCTGGACTCACCGTGACCCCCCAGACATCCTTCCATCCGTCCATCCGCCCGGCCGCGTCCGTCCATTCACCCGTCCCTCTCCAAGCCTTCTTCACCTGACACACTTGGGATTTGCTTCCCTAGCACAATGTTGAATACTGTACTTACCTCAGTCTTCGGGTGGAACTGAGGGGCCCGACAGGGGGGAGAAGGACAACCTCAGAGGGAGTGAATATAAGGTGTCTCTTCTTTTTATTTTTTTTTTATTTTACCTTCCTCTTTACGTCCCCGTCTCTTCGTCCATCTCTTGTTCAGCCTCTCCTCCGAGGAAGCAGATTGGCCCGTGCTCCCGGGGACTCTTCATTTGCCAAAACGTTCTTCGCTGTCGTCTCCACTCTTGCACCCCGGTGGCCACAAACCGACAAACGAACACACAGCTGAGGGGGGGAGAAAAAAACAAAAAGAAAAAAAAAAAAAGACAAAATATCTAACGGAGAAACAAAAGACTACAAAAAATTGTTAAAGTGTAAAAAGAAAGAATCTAAATACATCGTTATATATACATAGATCTAATAAATGTGCAATGCTGTATCCACTTCCGAGTGACAAGTACAAAAAGAAAAAGGGATAACTTCGTCGAGGAGGCGGGAGGCCCAAGGAGGCGGCGGCGGCGGCGGCGGCGGCGGAGGGAGAGCCGTGAGAAGAGAAGCCTCCTCTATGCAGAGAGTCGCGAGGATGAAAGCAACTCGCTCCGATGTACACTGGATATTCCGTCATCTTGCTCAATCTCTAGACTCTCCTCTGTATCTGACAGACTTTCATATCGTTACCAACAGTGTGTGTGCGCGTGTGTGTGCGTACGAGCGTGCGGATGCGTGCGTTACTTTTTCCTTGCCGTTCCTCTATTTGTTATCCGTTGGGTTTTTTGCTCCGTCTGTATTATTGGAAAATCTCTTATTTTTCTATCGTCGTGAAAGTGGATGATGTTTGATTTGTTGAGGAAAAAAAAAAAAA
>JASGAT010379851.1:0-11406 GCA_030220025.1 Chelon auratus
GAGATGAGTTCATACATACATCTGAATAAAGCATACATGCAGCGTTTAAACATCGTCAATGGGACCAGGGCCACAGATGAATAGTGTGCAGCTCTGCAGATCAGAAGCACACGGCTTCAGGCTGGGGACACTCACGAGAAGTAGGGGGAGGAGGAGAGAGGCTTGGAAGGGAAAGAGTGATGGACACACAGCTAATAACGTGCTATACAGTAGTGGCACATGGATGCATGGGTAGCGAGAGAGAAGAAAGCAGAGTGATCAGTGCATCAAGGGAAGTGCCCCAGCAGCCTAGACGTATAGCAGCATAGCTAAGGGATGATTCAGGGTAAGAGCCAGTGCTAACTAGCTTTATGTTTTAAGCCTAACCTTATAAATAAAAAGGGGTCTCAATAGCACTGAATAGGATAATATCTCTTTTATATTCTGTATTTCATCCCTATTGGCTATTCTTCACAGGGTTAGTTTTTTGCCCTTGTTCCAAAAAAAACCCCAACAACAATCATTAAGTTTAGATGCAAAATACAATACAGCTTTGTTCCTACTTAGCTGTTTACTTGGCCATTGGAAGTGAATGTACCACTCATTTTCCTGTTTACATTTCTTCTCCTGGCAGACTTGTGAGAATGTGCCAACAGGGCCTCCCTCTATTCTTCTAAAATCACCTTCTGGGAAAGGTGGGCATAGTGATATTTGTGCACATTCGAACACCTGCTGATGTCTGAGCATTTCACAACATTTAAATGCATGGGCTTTTCCCTTAGCCCTGTGAAGATTCTCAGTTATCCAGGTCATGATATATCGAAAACAAACCTAAAACGAAGGGGCTGGACTTGTGTGAGTTTTCTTGGAGGCATTTCACAAGGAGTTTAGGTGTATATTAGGAACATCCATGGGTGTTGTGCATCGGAAACTCACATGAACAGGGTCTGCAAATGGTAGCTGACGTAAACAGGTCAGAGGCCATGATAAAACGCCGGACTGAGACTCATGGTGTGAACACACTGTATTATGTTGTCAAGCCCAAGCACTAACTGTTGTCAAATGTGACAAAATGCGCATAATATGGATGTAATGAGACAGGAAATTGTTTTTTAAACGTGAATCATGACTAAACAGATTCCATAGTAATGGTGTAGCCTACTTTATGGGATTTATTTAGCAACGTTTAATAACATAAATGTCCATGATTTCAGATGAATGTCTTTTCATGGTTTAAATAACATTTGCACATCACAACAAAGCCAGGAGACTGAGGTCAGCAGGAGTATAAGAGTCTAGAAATAGTGTGGGCCCTCTCTCTGGGATTTGTTGACTTGTCTTCACCCTGCCATAACAATTCAAGTCTTGTTGAGTCATGTATCCAGGACACAGTGTCAAGCACAATGTCAAGTAGTCAATGTTAATGTCTCAAGCGCAGATGAGAACTGAGGGATGGACTATGCAGACATTACATAACTTTGAAACACTTGTATATGACTACAAACAGTTCTCATTCATTTACTCCAATACTAATGTAATTCTGTTCATAAATCTTTCTTCAAGAACACAATCTAGTAGTACTGAGTTAAAAGTAACATACAGAAGTGCCACCTGCCCCTACAAATGGAAAGCCTTTCATCCAAGACCAAGATGCCATGACAGACGCTACTCAGGTTACCTTTACATTTGATGTGGGTGTCAACGATCCCCAGGAGGGTGAACTTCTAAAGGTGACTCATCATCATAGTGATATGTGCAGAATTAATTGGCAAAATTACTGGTAGCTCAGCAAATGTGATCTAAATTTAATAGATATATTGCAATTAAATTCTCATTTCCTTTCATTCTGGACACTTTTATTCTAGACTCACCCTTGGGTCAAAAACCGAGGCGCTTTTGGACCAAACCGTTTTTGGGACTCTTGAAGGGGCTTATGCTGTGCCCAATAGGAATGCTGAAGTGCCATTTGTGAGTCAACGTCATGACATACAATAATGGGTAGAAATAATGGTGGTCTATCAGACCAAGTGTTATCCTCCATTTTTCTTACAGTGTACCCTTATGTCTGTACACAGCAGGCAGTAATCATCAGTTTCTGCCGTATGGCCATGTGGCCAAAAGCACTTACAGTTTTTTAGAAAAGGTCCACTTTAAATTGGAGTGAAAAGGCTGTCATAACATGCACTGGGTTGTTCACATGACAGGTGACACAAAGAGGTTAAATGGCAAAAAAACAGAAAGAGAAGTACAACACCACACCCATTCCTCACCATCACACAGTTGGGCAACTGTGCTGAAAGTGCTTTTAGAAACTTAAAGGTAATGGATGTCTGTACAACATTGAAAACTAGTGGGGAAGGAAGTGTTGAATGCTATCCAACAGAACATGAATCCCGCTTGCTTCTGTCTAAGATGTAGTTGTTTAGTTTTCAGAAAACCAAATTCCTTCACACATTTCAAGTTTTGGAGTGCAGGAAGCAGTGATGAAGCAGATGTTCTTGTAATTACAAGATACCATACCATGATACCATGAGAGTGAACAACATTATCTCTGTTTTGTTTTCAACCAAACCAGAATATTGTGCAAATTATAATTAAGTTGAGTATTGGGTGGTTGGATTGCAGATCTAAACAAAAACCTAAACTCTTCAGCATTCAGGTAGAACTGAACAAGCCACTTGGATGAGCAGTGAAACATCTTCAGGAAAACTCAAGCATGTCTTTGTTTTAGTTATACAGTTTCAACCACCTTCCTAATATTGTGTAGGTCTCCCTTGTGCTTTCAAAACAGTTGTGACTCATCAGAGAATGGACATGGTCCTTCTGAGGGTGTCCTGTGGTGTCTGGCAACAGACTGTTGTTAGTGGGGGCATTTGGGTCCTATGGGTTGAGGGGAGGGGCATCGGTGGATCAGGCTTGTTCCAGTGCATCCCACAGATACTTGATCACTTTGGTTTATCAGCTCTGTTCTTATTCAAATACAAATATTGTATTAATTAGTTATGGATGTCACACTGCCACCCTTACATAATATGATTTCTGATGATTTGGGATTATTCTAAATTCAGGCATCATTTTCTAGACACCAGTGTGCTAGTATTTAAATAGTGATGAAGACATTGCAGAGATGTAATGTTTGGTTTTATGAGTGGTTTCTTGCAGGGTGTGGATGTAAAGAAGAATAATCGATGCTAATGGCTAATATGATCAATGGCTACTAAGAGACGGCTTGTGAAATACTAATGAAACAGTGAAAGGCCTTGGGTAAGTGGCAGTGCCGCTGTGTTTTGAGAAACGTTTCCATCTGTGCTGTGTAAGAGGCGTCTGTTCAATTCATGACAGCTCACAGAGACTATCTAAACACTACAATGGTGCTGCTTCAACAATTGCACAACACTGACTTATGAATATCAACACACTGAAAAGGATATAGCCATTCTCATTTTTTTTATGGAAAAGTGATAAAATACCTCATCTTGCTTTTGTGACACACACTTGATTATAACATGCTGAGAAGACAGAGAGAGACAACGTTTTATGGGAACTCAATGAATGAGATGCCAGGCATTTAACAATTCAGCATCATCTCATGAGGCCTTCTTCCATATTATAACAGGAGCAGATGGTGGAGGCCTCTCATGCTTCCTTTTGCTTCTGCAATCTGTTAGTCAAATAATCTGGTGAGAAGAACAGGAAGACGTATTCTTGGACACACCCCAAAGAGTGTGGAACACAAAAGCCATTAGTCTATACAGGCTCTCACAGTCTCCAGTCTCCTTATTTGGGTTAATTAGGCAGTGTTTGTAGAGCTGTGCTGCTCATTAGTTAATTCTCCAGTCATCTGGTAGCGTTTTATCAATGTTCTGTGATGATAGGCAAACAGATAGCCGCATCATGGCAACGCTGCAGCCACAGCTGATAACAGGTGGTAGTCTTTACCTTGAACTGACCGCAATCATATGGGTCAAACATTAATTTTAGAAGTGACATCTGCTTCTGTTAGAAAAAAAAATACATTTAAAGGTGTAATATTAGATATACGTTTTATAGTCTGACATTATTGTCATAATCTTTTGGAAATAACAATACCTGTAGTTTCTGTAGTTTAGTTCCTGTAGTGTCATAAAGAAACCATGGACAGACAAGGAGATAAACACAGGACAGGTTGCCCACAGAAAACATCTTTAGAAGCTGTGAAGAAGATCCCCAAAACAACATCTACGGAACACACGGGTGTGAATGTATATGACGCCACAGTTGGTAGAAGTAGGGTTGAGTGCTTAACCTTAACCGTAACCATCTCAACTAAGTGCCTAACCCTAAACCTTACTCTAATCCTAACCATAACCTAATCGTAAACTTTACCCTGGACTTTTCTTAACCCTCAAATAAAAAGTGTGAAAAAGTGAGGACTGGCCAAAATGTCCTCAGTTTGCACAAATGTCCTCACTACAATGGTGCAAAACTCAGTCCCCAGAAAGATAGCTATGCAAGGACACACACACACACTACCTAACTTTAACCCTCACTGCTTATAATCCTCCAAAAGTTGTGGGATCCAGAAAAATGGCCCCACGAGGACAACGTGGTCTTACAACACATTCTGCAAAAATTTTCACCCTCCACAACATATTAAAAAACAAGAGCACACACAGAACACACAGCAGCCCATTTGTCTTTGTCGTGCACACATCCCATACACACAACAAACAGGCGGAAACAACTGAAACAACAGTGATAGTGATAGCAACCCATTGTTTTGACACAAAAGATGTTTGCACAATTTTCTATTGTGCTCCATGGAGGCTTGGCGGTGGAGTGCAGGCATACTGTCATTCAGAAGAGATTATACTGCGTTGTTCGCGATTCTTTCAAAAAGCATGTTTCTTTTTTGGCCTGTTTATCTAGAAAATGCAAAATAACACACATTTTATTTGAAAATGCTCGAACCTTGGGTAGACGGCTCCTACAGCAGAGTTACAGAGGCTGTGAAGTGCAAATCTTTTATCACCACCAAGAGGCCGAAAATATTTGGACATAAAATATTCAGCTCATCAGTGAAATATGGGGAAGGTTGTATCCTGGGCTGGGCATGCATGGCTGCTTTTTCTGGTACGCTCATCTGTTTTTGATCAGGAAACAAATGACGTTAGCAGCAGAGTGCCTGTCCAGATCTTTATCCTGCAACCAGACACACTGGCTGTCAACCAAAGCTTGCCAAGTGAGTCACCAGTTTAAAATCCTTACTACTGAATAGGACGGTAAAGACAGAGAGCCCTCTAAGAAACATGAACTCTAGCCAGGTACTTTGAGGACCAGGGGAAAGGATCCAAAGAAGAAACTTTTGATAGAATATTTTTGTGCTGCAACCAAATATTAGACTTTTTCACTTTTGTTTCCTTTGGCCTTCATTTGTAAACGTTTGCACCTCTGAAAGCAGAGGACTAAAAGTAGAGTACTAAAATAGATGGTGAAAAGCATGAAATAAAAACAGACAGCCTCGACTTTTAGGAAAAAGTCGAAATGACATGAGGCACAATTTATATGTAACAACAAAATTTCAAATCAAAAACACCTTAAATGCAGGAGCCATAGATATAGTGCTTGTTACTGCGTTTGCCGTCGGAGCGTAACAGGGATAATATTGAGCTGTTGGCCATGTCTGTTTTCCCTTACTGTTTTCTGAGCCTCCTGTACTGCTCTGTCTACATCTCACCGTGTTGTCTGTTGTCTGTGAGTGTTCCAGCCACCTCCACCTGCTCTGCTGTCCCTTCCTCCTCTTTTGGTTATGTTCTCCTGTCTCATGTCATTATTGTCATGGTGAGTGTTTTTGTTTTTCTCAGTTTCTCAGGGGAAGAAGGTTTACTTTTTGTGTCTCTGATTGTTTTACTTCTGTGTTGTGATTGTGTTTTCCTTTTTCTGGAAGCCAGACCCACTTCTCCGCCCACATATTTTTTTTAGGTTGGGAACTGATTATGATATGCCGAGACAATCCAAACCTTTAGGCGAGTTTTTATGCAGTGATACTGAGTGTACATCGATCAGGCATAACATTATGACCTAATATTTTGTAGGTCTCCCTTGTGCCTCCAAAACAGCTGTGACTCATCAGAGAATGGTGTTGGTGTATGTGACACCCATGGTTCAGTATGATCTACCTCTGACATTTGATTGGATTTAGTGAGGAACCAGTATCCATTTTTAATTCTTATTTATTTTAATACTTTTTGAGACGGTTTTGGTTCCCAGGCAAACTAGAAGCAACAACAAAAATAAGGAAGAGGAGGTCTCTATTGGAATGGTTAACATGACAGTGTCTTTGCTGTGTTGTTAACAGAACTAAACTATTGGGGAAGAAGTATAATGGTAAATCTATGACTGACTGCTTTATTACAGTTTGGCTGTGAAGACTCTTCAGGTCATGGTGTATCCAAAACACAAGCTGAAACGACCCAAAGAAGCCACTACTGTGGCAAAACATTCTCAAGAAAACTGCACAAGTCCAGTTGCCAGATATTTAATGCAGTTTATTAAAAATCTGATTTCCATGCTAATAAATTTGTTGTGCGACTTCAGCACTGCTTTGATGACTTAGTTCTTTGTCTACGTAGGCTTGAGAGACTCATCACATTATGCAAGCAATTGTTGCAGTCCTTGACTATAATGGCTGCTGCAAAATATTCTCTTTTGGTAGATAATTACAAGGACGACGGCAGAATGCAGTACGGTACTAAACACTTTTTAAATGGCTGATTACTGCACACACTGTGCTTTATAATGACTTCTAATCACCAGATAGGATAACAGCTCCTAAATAGCTCATGTGAATGTCATGAGGGCTGTGATGGCCGCTGTTATGATATGCAACAGCTGTTCAGGTTAAGGGTCCTGAGTGTTGGCAGGCATGGCTTTGTTAGGGAGGAATGAATGGGACTGCTGAAAGGGCAGAAAAGGATTTTTGGTTCGTGCTTCAGTGTGGTTTGTCAGTTTTACTGAGTGCACAATCAGTGAAAACATCTTTTCAGCAGCTTTGCTCTGCTTTCAGACAGAACACCTCAGAAAAGCTATGGCACCAATTTATTCTGTAATTTCGGTGTTCAAAGGTAGAGAACAAAAGATGGATTTCAGCTGCCTAAGGTGCACAAGTCAGAAATATCAGCATGGAACTGAGAGTCATGAACAAGCCTGTTTGAATTCTGTTAAATCGTTTGCGCATGTTGCTTGTGCCTATATGGATTTTAATTTAGATACTTAAGAGTATTTATTTATGTGCCTTAGAGCAGAGGTCCAAGAGTTAAAGGCAAAGGTCAAAGTGCAGAGAAACAAGCTCTACCAGTTAACCACTGAGCACCCTGCAAGAAAGTCCAACGAGAACAGCAAAAAGTAAACCAGACATGGAAATACAGTCTCTAAAGAAAAATGTGAACACGCTCAAAGAACAAATAGGAGTGATGACAGTAAAATCCACCGCTAACTCAAGATGTACACCCGATTATATCAGAAACAAAACCCTAGAGCTCAGACAGCTCAGGCAGAACTTACTAGCTTCTTTTGTTATAGGTGTGGGGAGAATGGACATGTAGCATCTAAATGCACAGTCCCTGAAAATACACCTAAAATGTGCATGGAAGCACAACTGTCTAGGGTAAAAACTATATTTGAACTCAATTCATTACCAGCTACGTACTACACTTAATACTGCATTTCAATCAGGAGTGACCTCCTTCTGAGTGAGCAACTCAGCAGATTTTATATAGCAACATGCACGGTAAGAGAAATGTGACGGTCTTTGGCTACTGGATCGAAACGTCAACATATTTGAGGGAAAGGTTAAGGCTGTGCTTAGTGCAGGAAAAAAATGTCGGAGATCTGTGTGGAGTGAGGAGTGGCCTCTAATGAGCTCCAATGAGGACTGGTTATGGAAACTTGGGGTGAACCGGGTGGAGGGAGGTTGCAGCAGTTTCAGATTGAAGTGACAGCTGACAGCAGCAGAGGAGAACATATTTAAGGTTTGACAGCAATGATATGATTGGCTGATGAAAATCTGAATGGTTAAGCTGGACAGAGAGAGAGAGAGAGAGAGAGAGAGAGGGGTGAATGAGTGAGTATAAATATAGTCTTCCTGAGCTTACGCTCATTCATTCCACAGGCACACAGTGGACTTTTCACTGCACTTTTACAAGTATTTGGCAGCTACATTTAATAATTACTTTGTAGATACATTTGTATTTTTCAAACAACAGAGGGGTCTTGATAAGTGACTTTAAATGAAGATGGACGACATGACGGCTTGGCTCACGTTTGTACCAAGGACAACTGAGTATAGGACAACAAAGGTGGCCCCATATAAGGAGGAGCATCATAATGTTTTTATAAAGTTGTTCCACATGCTCAGTCTATCCATCTACACTGAAATATGAAACATAAAATGACATGAAACAACAGTTATTAGCTAGATTGATGCAGAAGTTTTTACAGACATTCACGGTCCTGATGGCTTTGGTGACTTTTCACGTTGCAGCAGGTTACAGTTTACATTGAGAAGGGCTCTGCACCAACCATTTATCAACCCCAACCCCAACACATTTCCTCACTTGAAATCTGCCTGGAGGACCTGTCTTTGGGCTACAGTTTTTCTGGCCCTCCCCTTTCTTATGTCTTATCCATTTGCAGTTTCTACAGGAACATTTTGAGGGTATTGAGTTCCTATAGAATATAACAACAACAATTTGTAGCAAACTGGAATTTTGACAGCGGTGAAAAGTTTTCAGCAGCAAATGAGCCACAACGTGGGGGCCAAATCTGCCAACTAAATTAACTGACTTTACTACTTAAGTTGAAAGCTCTTTCTAAAAACACACACATGTTCCTGACTTGGTCACATTCCATAGAAAGCATGGCCACTGCAGTTAGATGTTCCCAGCCTATTGCGTTTCGCAGTAACGCCTTGATGGTTAGCTTACTGGCTGCCGCAGTGACTGGAAGTTAAAAAACTAAACAAACAACAGGCGGCAAAGTTGAATATAATAGAAAAAAAAATCCCTTTTTTTTGGCGCTGCATCACGATGAAGAACACGGCCTTGGAGCCAGTTCTAAATCTTTGATATTTAATGTTTGTCAGAAGACACGAATACTGGTCAGTGGTAATGCCAATAAACTATCCTTCATCATGCTTTTATGGGATGAATGTGTGACTATTTCTACAGATATTTTTTCTAAATGATGACCGATATTACATAAGCTTGTTAGAAACAGCGTGTTCAATAAGCTGAATAAGAGATGTGGGTTTTTTGAGTCTGATAACTTGTAGAAGTGGAGGTACACTCATCAAAGCCCAGCACAGTAAGAATTTATTTTTTTTTTCACATTGCAGTGCAAATGATTTTTGAGGGCAACTGCGAGGGCGTCATTATATGCATTTAACTGTGTATTCCATTGTAGCGACTGGCACACACATGCAAAGCCAGAAGAGCTGGAGGAAAGACAATCATGTTCCAGTCTCTGTACCTTTGAATTATCTTTAATAACTTAATGAATTTAAATTAAAATTTGTACCTTTGAAGGGGTTCCTCTCTGTTGGCTCTTCTGAAGAATGAAACAAAAAAAAAAAACAGTCCAAAAGATTTGGAGAAGAGTTTGAAAAAAAAAAAAAAGCTGCAGTCAGTTATTATTAGCCCGCTTTGTAAGGAGATCATAAATATTTCCCCTTTTGAGGGAAGCCAGTTAATTATACACGCCTGTCAGCAATCACGCCTCCAACTGACATTTCATTAAAAGAAAAGAGCATACTACGGCTAATACTATACACTGGGAAGGAAAGAGCAAGAGTCGTGTTCCCTTTTGGAAAATCCGATGCAACAACTGTGGCATGTGAGGCAGGGTGCACCATCCTTGACCCCTGCTGTCTGCACTGACCTGCAGTTTACCACCATCATCTCCGACTATAGAACTCGCCATTCCTCTCATTTCTCTCATTGCAACCGTAGCTTCATTTAAAATGCGTAGGTGCTCATCCTGCTACAGTGTCCGCTTGGAGAATGTCGTCTTCATCTGGAGTCACGCGGCATTCTGGGATCAGTGTGTGCTCTGTATAGAGTGTATGGAATGTTGGAGTTTCTTCTGCTGTGACAGGGCAACATGTGTTCTAGATCTTTGCATGCATGGCAGTTCTGAAGCAGTTAAATCAGCATTCTTAGTAAATCAGCAGTATTCATAATTACATTTTCATTACTGTACAATCACCTACAATAAAAATGTTGTGTTTTTGTTTTAAAACGAGCCCTTTATATGTACAGGAAGAGGGTTCTTTTCCATGGAGCTCACCATGTTGCACCACCACGTTTGTACAGTAGCCCAGAATGGACAAACCAAGCACTATCACAATGTGGCAATACCATTAGCTTTCTTACATGGAAGCTATGACCTATAGTTTTTTTATAGTAAATAGCTAAATACAACTTATAAATACCTATGTAAAGTAACCTTAACTTATGACATATTAGGGCTACTCGATGCAGTCATTGACAATATACACAATATAAAAAACACAGCCACGTTTCCCCCGCTGCAACAATGACTTCCTTTTGGAAGTACGTACTGAAGCCACCAGAGGTTTTTCTACATGTTTGGAAAAGAAGGTTGAGGTAGAGGTTTTTAATTGGTTGTGATCTACACCTTCACTACTAGATGCTATGAAATCTCGCACACTGGTATTTGAATTGACATGGAGGTGGAATATTATTATAAGGCAACATTATGGGCATTTGTCTATATTCAGTATGCCAGTCATTTTGACTGGTGTCAGGGTGTGACTTTTGCCAGCATGTGAGATGCATGGGGTAGAGATTCATGGGGTATGTATTTGGCTTTGTTGACAAATGTTTCTGCAGTAACTGGTCTATGATTTGTCTGAAGCGGACGAGCATAGGTCAGTGGTTTGATGTTTTCAGCCATATGAATGATGAAGTATATTTAAGACAAAATAATGTCTCTCCAGTTTCCCAGAAATTATACACTTTAATTCTATGTTTCTTTTTCTAACTTGTGTTTCACTAAAGGATTTTTGTACGAACATTTAGGCCCATGACCAAATCAAAGTTATGTCTTTGTTATTTCTTAAGGCTCATTTAAGGTTCTGCAGGACAAAGACTGCGTGACCTTCGTACATGGCCTACGCCGGTGTGAGCCATTTATACTTGTGCCTCGTCAGTCAGGCTCACTGTGTAAAAACAAGTGCTAGTCGGCACTGTGTCTTAAAGGGGAACTCCGGCGCAAAATGAACCTGGGGTTAATAACACATGTGTACCGAGTTCGACCATTCTCTGGTATTTGTTTTCATGCATTTGTTTTGTTAGTCAAATGTGACCAGTTTTCTTGCAAACCGCTATTTAGCGTATAACGCTAGTCTTCGGGGCATACCTACACATA
>JASGAT010379852.1:0-24033 GCA_030220025.1 Chelon auratus
TAATATACAGGCCACCACGTGCTGCCAAGGTGTCCAGTTGTCAGGAACCAAGACGGCAGCAGCAGCAGATCCTTAAGTTAAGGCATGGAGCCTCAGTGAATCAGCTTGTTTTGTTGTTTTTTTTCAGCACATCCAACAGAGGTTTTATCTGATTCAGATTTGGAGCATTTGTAGGCATTTATAGAAAACACCTTTTATTTTTTATAATGCTCCTCAATCCCTTTCTGAACATTTTTTTGTAATGTGGTCATTTTCCTGTTGATAGAGCTCCTGCCATCAGCAGGCAAAAGCCGGCATAAAAGACACAAGATTTCCCAGCAGAATGTTGCTTGCTGACGCACATGCAACCAACCACCCACATGATGTCTCTGAAATTATCTAACCCAGTTATCAAGCCATCACAATTTGGACTTTGTCAATGTTTCTCAGATCCTCTACCAACTCCTAAACTTCAAGAACTGACTGGGAAGAAACAAGACACACATACGGCGCAAACAATGGGCAACGGAATTGAGGACACCTTAAAAGTGGACATGTGAACCTGCAGTTTGTGGACAACCCACTCTACCACCTCAGAAATAAACCTCCAGCTAATTTCTCTGTCACCTTCCACACAAACACAGTGCTCACTCAGTCAAAGACAATTTAAAAATTCCTAACCACTGTCTACATCTTGAAGAGCAATTATCTTATTCTTAGATATATACTTCCTTGCATTGTTGTCTTTTGCGCAGAACTAAATGCAACCCCAACAATCAACACGCTATTGCGTCACTTTTGCGTTCCGACTGGCAGTATAAATGCAAACCAACGCCCTTGGCGGTATGTAGTTTTAGCAAAAGCTCCCTTGGAGTTGAAGGAGTGCAACCAACATCAATGATAAGTTTCTAACTGTGCACTCTTAACAAGCTGGAAGCTCCCCCTCCTCTTTAGACTGCAAGCTAAAGCTGCGACACTATTTTTTTAATTTTAAATCTTTGCACCATGGGGTTGTTTTACACCTAGTTTCAGTCCACCATCAAGAGCTTGGGCCTAGAGCTTGGGCCTAGAGCTTGGGCCATGTTTTTTCTTTGCATGGTAGGAGTTTGCAAAGTTACTTTGAAATGGGTTTGTATTGTCTACTTGTTCGTAGTCAGTATATTGCCGACAGTAGATGTTAGTAAGCACACCAACAGTTTAAAGGAAGCAGACAGTGTACAGAGACGAAAGCAACCAACTGCAGCGCACAGAGGCAAAACTAATTTTAGCCACCAAAAGCTAGGCCCACCTAAAAAATGAGTATCAATGTAAAAGTGTATGCTACTTACAATATTATGACGGCTTTACCTTGCTATCTGACTGGGACAGTCAAACAAACGTGATGATTTCAACTTGCACAACACAGTAGCTGCTGTGGTTTGTGTTACCATGTGACGTTTGCATATTAACGCATTAGTTTTGGTTCTGAATTGAAGAGCTAAAGCGGAACAATCCAGTGATTAGCAAGATAAAATGATGGAATATGGTGAAAAATCGTAAAAACCCCACGCGGTTATTGACTTGTACCAATTAACCTAATGAGCTGCGTTTTATTTAGCAGTGCACAACTGTTATAGTCTTTTGTTACACCGAACTTATTATGGTCATATATTTTAAACGTTTAATAAGTTGTCCTGCTACAATTTTCAATTAAACATAAGATTGAATTGTTTTGCAAATCATTGCATTCTTTGTTTATCTTTACATTTTCCACTTTTTTAAAACTTATTTGGAAATAAGAGTATAGAGATATAATACACGTATAATTACTATCAGTAATTGAAACCATTGTTGTCACTCTTAATGGGAGAACTGTATATGAACCTCTTGTTATAAAATCGACTCTAGAAGTGAAAGCGAAATACTTTCCCATTTGACACTCTGACTCACTTTGTTCGGCAACAGAAACCAACAGCTAATACACACAGCTATGGACGAGACATGCTATAATGTGAAAGTCTGGGTAATCGTTGAAGTTTTCACACTTTCACATCCAGAATCCAGCCCTGAGTGTTGTTTACAGTCTGAATCACGGTGAACAAACCTAACTCCAGCAGGCCATCACATTTCTCTGGCTGGAAGACAGCGAGCCTCTGACATCTGATCCAGAATCAGTCCTGGATTTAATGACTTTAAATATCAAGATCGCACAATCTGAAAAAAAAACAGCAAAACCTCGGTAACGGACAAAGACCAGAGCCTGCGCCTCAGTCCCAGTCTCTGCTCAAAACACATTCATCAACACTTCAAACCGACCCAGTCAACACAGGCCATTAGTCATTAGCCCTGCGCTCTATCACTCGTCGCACTAAGCTATTTAATACCACGGGCTAACTGGTAAGTCTGAAAGCCTCAATCAAGAGTTAGCCTGACGTTGGATTAAATCAATTTGCTAACTTGCAACCGGGTGATTGGTGTAGAGAAGTGGCGACAGCAGATACTCGAGAACTTGCTGCAGTTTGGTGCCAGCAGGGCCTGGCTGCTTGAGACACAAAATTAGCACCAACTTGATCAACCAGTGCCAACACGACGATGACAACATGGTTGTTATTGGTTAGCTGGACGGCTACTGCTAGCTAAAAACACAGCTACCTAGGGGCTAGCTGGCTGTTGTTAGCACGGAAGCAAACACGGCTAAATAGTGTTTAATATTAGCCACGATGATTGCACTGAAGGTCACAAGTTAGCTAGCACGGTAGCAGCAAGCGGATTTAGCCGGGAGCTAACTAGCCGCTTTGAACAACAGCACCTGCTTACGTCGCTTTTAGCTGCTTCGCAGCTAGCTCTGGTTAGCTAGCATCAAGTGTCGTTACTCACCTCTGAGTGCAGCTGCGGCTGGTTTGCACCGAGTAAACTGTGTTTAAGCGTCCAAAGTCCCGCTATGAAATGCTGACAAATCGCACTACCGGGAAATTGTTTTTGGCTAAAGACGGAGCGTAGCTTACAGAAAGTCTCAGCCACATGTCTCGCGGTCTGGCTGCGAGTTTTGGTGCCGCTGGCGACCCCTACCGGAACCGCCGAGCATTACAGGACGAGTGAATTTATCCATCTGGTGGCATTTACACAACAAAGAAATAACAGCAACAGGTGGCACAGACATGACATGCTTTACTCTCCAGATGAAAAGCGCGTTAAAACCACATTACTATAATTGTGCAAGTACAAATAAATTGTCGACATTTCACTCTTTCTAGATAAAAATGTAGCACGCCTAACAACTGAAGGTTTAAGGAAGAGAGAGCGTGTTTGATCCATATCTGATGATCCAGTCAGATGAAAACCACACAGCAGTACACACGTCTATAGGCACAAATCATTCTAGCCAATGTACGCAAGTCTGTAGAAGGCTTGTTAAATTATTATTATTTACCTAAAACGACGTCTTTAGTTGAAACTTTATCCACATAAAATTAGCAAGCACAGTATCATAATGTACTGACAGTAAATACTGAGGTTTTGCGTCTTCAAATAGCACGTTTTACTGCCCTCTAGTGGCCACAATGATAAACGGCAGCACCATAAATAAATATGTAATTAACTGTACTAAACTGATTAGATTAGCATTTGTTTTATTAACAATAAACACGGCAGCATTTAAAAACATCTTTTTTTTATTTATCAGAACTGAAGAAGCTACTTGGATGAGTTGCCAAAACCCCAGCTGTCNTTGTTGTTTTTAATTTCCACCCTTGGTATTTCACATGTTTATTAAAAATACTATATTATTAAAAAAACAAACAAACCGCTATTTCCAGTAAAAAGTTGAAATAACAGTACATAATTTAGTTGATGTTAGTGGCTAGTTTATGATCAAAAAGG
Organism: Chelon auratus; assembly: GCA_030220025.1. NCBI lineage: Eukaryota > Metazoa > Chordata > Actinopteri > Mugiliformes > Mugilidae > Chelon > Chelon auratus. Next base: position 3,838 of record JASGAT010379852.1, read on the forward strand.
AGCTGCACTGGACTTGCACTGGCCTAAAATGACCAAACATATGTGCATCTATTCTTAAATTATTGTGTTTTGTTTGTTTGCTTTTTGCTTGAAATGTGTGGTTTCATTTCATATCCCGTATGTGTAACAACCTACATCAGAGACAGGTATAATATATTTACTCCAGAAAACAGCTTAAATGTCTTGAAGTCAGTGTGACATTACACATATAGTTTTGTTTTGAGCAGTTTCGTAATGTAAACAATATAAAAATGGCATTACAAGTGACTCTCACACCAAATGTCATTGTCTTTTTCATGAAAGATGTTTTGACATTTCACAGTAAGCAGAGATTTAAATCATAAGATTAATAATGGCTGACTGCCTATAGCTGCTTCAGGATTTATAATACCTGTACTTTCCCTGCAGTAGCAAGTTTGAACCTGAAAACAACTCATTCAAAGAAGTTGTAAATGTTTGCTTTCAAACTAAGTTTGGTTTTATTTGTGGTTGGTAAAAGAATAGAGAGTGTAAACTACTTACTGAACGTACTGTAACTCATCCTAAACCTCAGCACCAAGTACACATTCCTGCATATTTCTAAAAACTGATATCAGGTCTCAGATAGATGCATGAAACACCAGCACAATGTAGCGCTGCACTTCGTTTTGATGAACAGAGAGAGTTTTTTGAAATGTAAGATTATGCACAAAGGATTTTTGGGAGCAGAGGGAAGTGGAGCGCTCAGAAAAGTCATTAACAATGCAATTAAGTTGAAAGGAATGAGCCAAAGGAAGTGTCCAGTGGTTAAACAGAACAAAAGGATGGGACTGCCAGCAAATAGAGCTTTTTAGGTTCGATCAGACGAGAGGACTGTTTGAAGTCCCAGCTCCCAACCATGAAAACAGTGCTGAATATTAAAAACACTGGCATCTGTTCAGACGTCTCTTAAATAGCACTGAACAAAGGGAGCCCACGAAAGGCTCATCATCTGCGGACGCTCTCTGAGCCAGCCTTGTTCTGTCAAATTCATTTAAGGTGCTTCTGTCATGTTTAAAACCATGTCCATTACAACAGAATGTTATGTAAATCTTTGTTATATTTGTATTTTATCAGATATTTGATACATGTATAAAGTATCAAATATCAACTATAAAAGCAATTTTGTTCACATTTTTATGTCTAGAAGACTGGTAGTAGCATAATGTTTACATTCCTCCTCATTGACTTTGACATTGTTTCTTGTCTATTTTATTGAATTATTTATTTTAAAAAGACACATTTTTGTTAAAAGCCATTTTTGTTTTTTATTGACTGTTTACAATTGTACTGTCAGCTTGTCAACTTGCCTTACTTACAGTAAAGCACAATATACACCGGTACTTATAGGTATCCATTATTCTACTCTTAGTAATTGATTGATGATTATTTAAAGCTATCTACATATGTATTTAAACATCTTTTCAGTTAATTTTAGCATACCTTTTATTAGCTTTCCTAGATAACAGTCCAGCTGTTTAGCCAAAGACTCTGAGCTGACTATTTCCACAATTAATTTAATTAGCCGACATACACTTCTGGTAGCTAACCATCTCAACTGTTTATCTTTAGTTACTTTAGGCTAAACTCTTCAACAACCTACCAATAATTAGTTATTTTAACCAATTACCAATTAGGCCATCTTAAGTTGTAAGTTTAAAACCATTTATCCACCACTCTTTCAACCATTTAGCCAATGACTTTAAACTAACAATTTCAATAGTTTTTCAGTAAAATTTAGGTATCTGTTTCAGCCTTTTATCAGTTAGCCTGTTTTTAGCATACCGTAGCCAACAGTTCAATACATGACTTTAACAGTTTTAACTATTTGTCAATAACTTTCCAATAATTTTTCACCAATTCAGGCCATTTTTTTTAATCAAACAATTAAAAACATTACTCCAGTCTTGTCATTTCAACTTATGACCTTAAGCCAACAGTTTTAACCTCATATCAGTTAGCCTACAATTAGCATATGATTCATCCCCTACTTCCAGCTATTCATTAACGGTTTGATTTTAAGCTAAATACTTGGACAACGTAGCTACAATATTTCAGCTTTTTTTTTTTTTTTATCAATTAGCCCCTCTTCCATTGTTTATTGATACTTTAAGCTACAAATTTATATTTACTATTTAGTTATCAGTCTAAACCTTTTATCAATTAGTCTGCTTCTAGCTAGCAATTCAAACAATTATCCATGACCTTAAGCGAATAGTTTCAACTTATGTATCTGGTACCATTTATCTATCCACTGTTATTAGCCGAACAGTTCAACATATGACTTAGAGGTAACAATTTCAACTATTTATCAATAGCTTGTATTTGAAATTGGTATCCATTAGGCCCCTTCCTATCATACCATTTATCCAAAATGCTTAACTGACCTCTCTTGACTTTAAGGTAACAATTTTAACAGTTTTACCTACTCACTGCCTAAGTCCTCTATTAAAAGACTTTGCAATATTCATTACTTTTAGTTAACTATTAAAGGTGCCTATTGGTTATTTTAAAGCATTTCTTTTTAAACTATCACTCTAAGCTAAGAATAGACTTGTTTTCTTGTCAACCAGATTCCAGTCTCATTCAAAACATTGTTATTTCTATATTTTCCACTGTGACTGAGCTACTCAGCTGAGAATTTTCCAAGGGCTTTTAAGGGCTGCAGAGGCAGGAAGTGCATGTGGTTGGGAATCATTGCTCCACATTGATGATAAATGACAAATTAATAAATAAACAAATAAATAAAAAGGCAGCAAATGGAAGAATTGGTGGGGGGAAACAAGTAAGAAACAAGTAAAACCAAAGCAAAATGTTCAGTGTTTTATTTAAAAACTATAAACAGTCACCAAAGTAAATAAAGCCAATCTCTAACAGACTGTTAGATCTATGTATAGTCACACATCCTACTGACACCGCAGAAATGAGGATGGTTGGGTCGCCCCGGTCAGATGCTAATACGACAGGCAGTCATAAATGTTACACAACACACGGTAGAGAGGACAGTCTGAGGACGTGAGCCGGAATGTGGCATGGTATTAAGAATGAAAAAATAGTACAATAAAACTCCACACTATATTAAGATAGAAAAAAGTAGTGAAGAAAATATCATACCTGCACGTAAAGCAAAGAACACAGGAGAAAACCTGTATAAAAACTCCATGTATTTAAACCAATTTACAAATACAAAAAAATTTTGGTACGCGCACTGTGCCCGTACAATGACAAAACGCTTACAGTGGATATATGTTACTTGTGTGTGTGCGTGTTGAGGGGAGGGTGTGCAAGGGAAGAGGAAGGGAAGAGAATACCTTCAATATTTTTTTTTCTTCTACAAAATGACATGAGATATATTATTCCATACTCTTTCAGCCAGCAAAATGAGTTCTACAAGGTATTATAATACAAAAAATGTCACAGTTCCACAAAAAACTGTTTTCCCCCTCCCTAAGCTTTACAGCAATCAGTACCTTTGCAGAATTATTTACAGGTTTTTAAGTACATTCATCCACTGCTGAGTATAGAATCACATTAGATACAAGTGACCAGGGATCATAAAAAAGCAAAAAACAAAACAAAAACAAAACATACTACTTTATTCAATTCTGCCAAAGTAATGCTTCTATTACTCCACAGAGCAAGTTCTCCAGTGGCTGCATCGGCATGAAAGAGGATCTTCTTTATATATATTCACAACATATTTACAAGATTCTTTTTCATTAATTGTAATGGTATTCATTTCAATAATAAATAAGTGAAAATATATTGACTCAAGTAAGAAAACCAAGCTACCAGTTTCTAAAGAAAAAAAAATTCTCTGCGCCAGTTGCCAGCTGAGTCCACCCAACCTTGCGGGACACGTTCAGTAGCCCCGCCCCCTGCCCTCCTCCCCAGCCACCTGTACTCTTCAGTCGACCGCCACTCACGCCAACACACACATCAGTTCACGGAGAGAAAATAACAACCAAAACAAAACAAAAAAAAACCTAAATGTGCTCGTGTTTGGGGTTTCGTTGGTAGAGTCCCTCGGGGAAGCTGTCTGAAAGCGCTCCCCCTGGTGGGCAGCTGGTGGAAGACCCCATGGCAGTTCCCCTCCCCCCCTGTGTGTGGATGAGGCGGGCAGGGGTTTGAACACAGGTTGGCCAGGAAGTAGGTGAGGGATGAGAGGGAGGTTGGGGTGGCTGGCGCAGCAGAAGGAGGGTCTATGTTCCAGTTCCCGCCCTCTGCTCCCCCTGCGGACCCGCTACGGCTCACCGGTGGCTTGCTCCTCTCGTCGGAGGAGAGGGTTGGAGGATGGTTGTAGAGGTTGCCCTTTTGGCATTAAGCCTGGAGCGAGCGCGTGAGTTCGTAAAGGCATTTGGCGAGCGTGGTGGAAACCTCCATGTTACTTAGCGCGAGCACAGAGAGGTGCGTCTCATGCCTCTTTACCAACCTGGGAGACGAGGGAAGAGGGAAAACACAAACCTTAAGTTAAAAGTCCTTCATACAATGAACCACCTTCACAGTGATCAGAACAAGTGAAACACTAACACCATGACAATGACCACTAATCTTTCCAGTTTCTTTTACATTAAAGCTTCACAAAAGTATAATTACTTGGAATCACCATCTCCAGCCACAAGTTAACAGACTGCAATCAAAATTCCTTCTATCTTACTAGATACTTACATGCGACCACAGTCAGAGTGCTTGGCGATGTTCTTCAATGTTAAGGCAGCAGTTAGTCGTATGTGTTTGGTCACTGGTCCCTCTTTCTCATCCTAGGAGAGGAAATAATTAAGAAATACAGTCATGGATTTATAGATGGTTCAGTAGGTGTTGTAGTTGAGAGTTGCTGGGCACATTCTGTCCTCACTGTCAAATGCAGACCACTATACCAGATGCCACACTGTGCAAAACATGGTTCCTTTTGTACAGCTTTATGGCTAATTTCATGAAAACTTTTTAAAAATGTCTAAGCCAACATAGTTTTGGAGATGACCAAATTCCAAATCCCTAGCACTTCCAGTCAATCACGACCCGTGCGTGAACCATTAGCTGAGGGAAACAGTGGGATTTAAAAACTTCAGAGTAGCTTAGGTCGTCCTCAGCCAACTAAGAGCTTAAAAAGTCATGCAAAAATGTGTGTGTGCGCGACACAAATGCAGGAGGAAATGGTGGTTTTAGAACAATGGCCTTGTTCTACTCACAGTGAAGTCCCTGAAGACCAGGTTTCGAGAACCTCTGCGTAGGGCCATGAGAGCTGCGCTCGGATGATTGACGATTGCTTTCGGTGCTCGCGGTGCCGGAGTGCTGCCTGCCGCTGGCGGAGTCCTTTATAACGCATCAAGAGTACACATCAAACATTCATATCACTTTTAAAAAGCAAGATGTTTGCATTAAAGGGGTTCCAAAACAATCTACATCTACAACCCACAAGGTATTTCTTTTAAGTTTGTTGTTTGAATCATTGTGGTTTGATATCTTGAGCTATATTAAACCAAGACAAGGCTAAAGAAAACAAGACAAAAGTGAGGTAAAAGTCCACAGTGATGATAATTACTTGATTTCTGATATTTTAAATATGACTCTTTTAGTTTTAGACAGCAATAACAGCTTGATGGATAGAGAATGGTGTACATACTGGGAAGAAGTCTGATTGGGACTTTGTGCCTGCTGCTCCTCTAGCTTGAGTCCAGCCAGCAAAGCCTCTCGAGAACAGTGCTTATCCTGGGAACGCAAAGAGTGGAAACAATTTTGATTAATCTTACACAGTTCTTTTCTGTTGTAATTTTACACTGGTACAGTGGATATTGGTACTGTCAAAAGTGTAACAACACAAAGCCAAATAGGGATATTATGACATGAATTGTTACCTGTAGATGCGTGATGAAGGACAGTCTCTGCCGGGGAAAAGGTTCACATCCCTCCCACAGACAGTGACCTCCGTACACGTCTTTCCCCCCGTGCTGCGTTGCTGCGTGGTAAAACACTTGAGGTGGTGTTTCGAACCATCTACAGGGGGAAAAATACAAGAGTAAATCAGTAGGCTCGGCTGAAGTTAATTATGAGCGGGACAGAATGAGAGGCAGTTTGATCAACAGCTCAGTAAAGGCTCGTACCGTTTACAGGACTGCCACAGACACTTGAAGTTCTGCCCTGCTTTCCTGCTTTGCTCTAGCGGTGCTGCGGAGGTTTGCTGTGCTGGGAGCTGAGGGCTGCGGTTTCCTGCTGATGCAGGGTGGGATACAGGGGGTGGAGACGGGGTAACAGTAGGCTGTGGAAGACATAATTTTAGACCAGTTATGAAGCAATAAAAACATAAAACAGAATGAGTCACCCTCATTCCATGCAAAGACTTAGAGAGGTATATTACACTTGAAGAATGACAGGGACTCATTTTTAAGATAAAATACGATAATGTATGAAATCATCTTGTTGGCTGAGATGTAACCCGAGCCTGTCTAATGGCGGGAGTTGTTCTCTCAGCTGCTTTGCTATAGGAGGTGGGTATCAGTGAGAGCCACATGATCTTAACTGGCCTCACCTTCTTAACCTCCAAACACTCATTTCAGAAATGTCGACTGCAGTTTGAAACACCGGTTATCAGTTTGATTTCTACTAAGCCGTGTCAGTCATGCATCAGTAACAATCATGTCACCTCATGTGACCTGACCTCAGTTAAACTGACATTGCCTCAACATTTAAAGCCATGGAAAAACACTGAAAGGAAAAACATTATTCTACATGTCAGTGTTCATCTCACAATGACCATCTTAAAAGACTTGAGTGTAGAAGAGGCCACAAATGACTGAATAACCCTCCCTCACCCGTTTGTTTCCAAGCATGTAGGAGAACCTGCACAATAACTGCCAATTCAATGCAAAAAACTGTACTGGAGAAACTGTAGCAACATGTTGAGCTTTCTGGAAGAGGAGTTCTTCTCTATGTAGATATGACAGGCTCACTCTAAACTAATGTAAACAATGATTTATAGTAACATATAGCTGATCTAACAGTACAATCCTACACACTAAATCAATAATTGTTTTACTTCCATCTCTACATTTTAAAAAACAGCATGGGCAGAAGTTATTGTCAGACATTAGTCTGTGGCCTGACACTAACGTATTACGCATCTAGTACAAAATATGCTCCTTGAGCTCAGTTACATAACCGCTTTTATTTCAGAATATAGCATACAAAAAATATTCCCCGGAGTTTGTGTTATTTGTGTAAGTGAGACAGAAACTTTGTTCTACATAGGATGCTAATTTTAGTGTCCTTTATGGTATTTTTCACACACTTCATGCAACTTTTGCTTAAAGTTTAAATGCAAACAGAGGCTGCAGGCTTTACTTGATCGGATGGCGCTGAACGGATCAGGCAAAAACTTGTCTGCTCTTTTTTGATGAATAAATCTGAAGTCACTGTATGTTGTATATCGAGTTGAATAGCGTAAAAATGTATAAAATTAATGTAACAATTTAGGACAATGTTTAAAATTACTTAATTTCAGTTCAGGACTAAAATTTGTAGTTCACAGTTTGTGAACACTGTTCATGACACTTTCATAGCTCATGATGTCAGTCTGGCAATCTGCAACATTCATCCTTCAGCAGGGGCTTTGGTAATATGTTAAAAAAAAACGGCAGATTATTTTACTAAGAAATAGGGTTAAATTAGACAAACATGGTTGGTCACATGGTTGCTAACACAAATGCTCGCGAGACAGACAATGAAGACATATTTTGTGGCAAGCCAGACACAAAGTAACACTACGAGACAGTGTGGATAAATGTGGTTCCTAGTGACTCACCGTTGCGCCAGCTGCCTGTGTGGGTGAGCAGTTCCTCTGCTGAGTGGCGTTCTCTATTGCTACTTTGGCTACTGTGCTTGGGTCGGTTCCTGCTGGCACTGCCACCATTGTGGCACTGCTGCCGGCGTTGTTGGGGTCACTGATGGTGATGATCCGCACTCCCACTTTATTGGGGATCCCAGAGAGTGTTGACGCCGTGCTGCGTTCCTCGTTGTCAGCCGGCCTCTTGCGGCCTCGAGCCTCAGGGGCCACTCCGTTTGCAGGAGAGGCAGCAAGACTCTGGGAGGTAACAGTGACAGTGGAGGGGAAAGGGGAGTTTGGGAGCAGTTGCTGTCTTAGCACAGGCGTAGCGTGGCCTGACCCCAAAGGTCCATTGGTTAATTCCGAGGGAGGCCGGTTGCTTACTGCCTGGGGTCCATTGGCCAGGCGTTCAGCCTGCTGGGCTTTGGCAGTGTCCTGCTGGGGTGGAGGAGGACTAGGGAGAGGGGGATCTGGGCCATGACTCTTCTCAGATGGGCCAACCTCCCCATTCCCTACGTACTGTTTGGAAGCAATGTGATTTGGAATGTTTTTGTTAAAGTTCCCACCACTGTCAACCCGATCAAAGTCACACACCCCATTGACAAGAGTCTTTTTGGGATCGGGGTTGCCCTCTAGAGGGGTGTTAGGGCCTGGGGAGAGGGCCTGCTTCCCATTAGCAGGGTGACCCTCTGTAGCCGGGCCATTGAGCGCTCCCTGGCTGTTCCCTGAGTGGTATGGAGGTAGATTAGACTCCATGCACTTCCTACCATTTAGCAGCTTGGCACCTGCCGCAACATCACCGTTACTGGTTTTACCATTGGAGGTGTCTCCTTCTGCCAAAGAGGAGTTCTCCATCACCTCTATCTTCCTCTCATGGATATGAAGCCCAGTGGCATCCTTAGCCTCCTCCTCCTTTTGACAAATAATCTTATCTCCTCTGAGGGGAGCTGGCAGTGGTGGTGGGGGTGGCGTAGCTGCTGGGGCATGGTGGGGCACTGTTCCAGTAGAGAATGGAGGCGGGGAAACACCTGGAGCCACAGCTCCCTGGCTGACAGCGGCAACAGCAGCAGTAGTGGTGGTGAAGCCAGTGTTGGGGACCATGAATGTGAGTTGTCCAGCTGCTGTGGGGCCCTGAATGATGGTAGCTCCTCCTGGACTACTTGTGGAAATTAGAGGGCCTGGCAAGAGTTGAACCGTCTGTAGGGCTGGAGCTGCTGCAGAAGGAAGCTGGCCAGGAACCAGCTGCACATTGAGCTGCTGAGACTGAGAAGAGGGATTCTGTGTGTTGTAGCCTGCCGGATAGATTAATTGTGGACTAGGCCCTATCGTGTTGTTGGGAGGGGGCACCTGTGGAGCAGGCAGGATTAGCTTTCCTCCCGGCGTAGAAGGCCCTCGCTTTGGAAGCAGTAGCTGTTTGATCAAGCTGGACTCAGTGGAGGTAGGCTGAGAGGGAGGAGTTTGGGAAATAATTTGCAGAGGTGGCTGTTGTTGATGCTGCTGTTGATGTCGTTTCATGGACAGTGCATGGCTGACAGTTTGATTGGGCTGGACCTGTGTATTGGAGTGAGAGGCAGGAGGTGTGCAGGGACTGGAAGAAGCTCCAGGCTGCCCTGCTATCTGAATGGTCTGGCCACCGGGAATGGCAGAGGGGTTGGTAAGAACGATCTGGTGTATGGCAGGGGTGTAGGATGGGCTCTGTTGGGGGGAACTGACTATTACTACACTCTGCGCCTGCTGTTGAGGCTGGGGTGGCTGGCTGGGGGTAGCTATCGTGGTTGCTGGTCCACCTGACTGGCTGGGAGCTGGTTTAGGGGCAATATTCTGAAATCCGAAGCGTGACCCCTGGGAATTGGGCACACCTGCAATATTCAAGGCCTGACCACCCCCCACTTGGATGGAAGAGGACTGTGCAGATGTCACAGCAACACACTGAGGCTCTACCTGGGGAGCTCCACCCTGAGTCCCAGACAGAGGAGGGGTTTGAGGAAGGGATGAATGCTGGGTGATAGGAGGGCACACACCTTGTACCCTGGCGGTGAGGATGTGGCCCTGTGGTACCGGTGGAAATAGCTTGACGGGCGTTCCCGTAGGGAGCATGGGGGAGTGTTGCTGCTGTTGCTGAGTCACAGGTGAAGCAGTAGAGTTCTGAGGGCTGTGGTTTTGGGTGGCCGGCGCCGATGTTGGAATCTGGACCACTGGACCAGGTCGGACCTGCTGCTGCTGCACTGCTGCCAGAGGAGTTGATGGTAACTGTGGAGGCACCTGTGGGGGGACCGGGTGACGGGAAACAGTCGGTTGGGGAGGTTCCTGTGCAGTCAAGGCCATGGGTGGGGCAGCAACAATGGTGCTGAGGCTGGAGCCTGGGGCCCGGACAAACTGGGGTCCAAGACTGAGATGCCCAGGAGGTAAGCCTGAAAACAAATTAAGATACAAGACACTTTAGGAACAAGAAGCAGCTCAAGTAAAACTTTCACTAGTTTACAAAGTAACTTCTTACTCCATAGCTACATGTAGAGTGTATTGAAAGCATATTACTTATTTCTAACAGCTTGATCAAGAGGTTTAACAACATTGATTAACAATGAAAGCTACTGGCTGGCATGAATGCATGCACAACAATTATCAAAGAGACTTCAATAGCAAAACCAGAAGCCAATAACCAGGACTAACCATGCTAGGTTGACTTTGTTGGCCAATGCATTTCAAGTTATGACGACCGCTGATTCTCAGTCGAATGAACTCCAGCAGTAATGTATCATGAAAATGTTACACATAGCTTAGCAGGATGGATTTTATTATATTTGCAATGCCAGGGAAAACGCCATCCTGTTCAGAATTACTTTTGTAGTGTAGACATAAATAACACAGCGTTTCCAATAGTCTTCAGAGCTCAATTTCATGACATGTGATACTGCTTAGCTTCGTCCTTTCAATTTCCACAGTAAGCTCCTCCAAGTAACTTCTTCCCCTTTGATCGCTTCCACAAGATGTTTTGCCTTTGTAATTAGTTCAGCCATCTTGGTCCCAGCGGTACCAGCTATCTACTCTCTACAAGACTACCAGCATCCTTCTATGCAGTATCACTTTTCTGGTGTGCCTTATGACAATTAGACCGCGGTCTTATTAACCAAACGCATTTTCTGTTAAGCACCTCAAAACTAACACGGAAGGGAAAATACCTTCGGGTAAGCATCTTAAGTGACAAAGCAAAACCTGACTTTACAGGTTAACATGCAGCCTTTTAACAACCTTAAACAGTGCAAATCTTCTGATAATAACTCCCAAAGAAAGAAATGAATAAAAGAAAAGCTATTAATGGTTTAAATGTACCTGAAGGCGGGGCCTGAGGGTCTCCGGGTGCTTCATGTCGGGCTGCTGGAGGTGGAGTAGCTGCTGTCGGATTTTGCTGCTGCTGTTGTTGCTGTGGCTGCTGGTAGTACAACTGGATGGGCAAGGGAATCGACCTTCGCCTTAGCCCTACCAGGAGGATCTGAACCTGGCCATTGGCCTTGGTCTCCTCTTGCCGCCGCATCGTGTGGTTGGGGAACACAGTACTGTGGAGGACAGTAAGAAGATTATCACAGAGGGAAACCTGTTCCAGTGCCTTCTAAAAAAGTTGCTACAATTTGTGCATTTACTGATCCCAGACACACAGTGTTAACACACTATGAAATGCTGTGCAGCATCAAGATGAAAATTCTAATCCACATATGCTAGGAAAAAACAGTAACTGCAGTGGCAAACAGAGATTTTTTAATAAGATATATGTCAGTGCTCTGTGCTGGTAGAACATAAGAGAACCAGATGGGGAGGAACCGAGACTGACCGAAGACATTTGAGGAAGCCAGTGGAGTTCAAGATGTTGCTTCGTCCCATTTTGCTGCATGTGGCCAGGTATTCCGAGTACATTTCTGATCGAGACACAGAGCCGTCAGGGTTTGTCTCAAAATGTGCGTTTAGCCTGCCGGAGGAAACAAACAACACAATGTTGTAATTTATGCAGGCAAGAAGCTGACATCAGATAGGACTAATGCAGGAAATACCTGCATCTGTTTTGGTTTTGGTTAAATGAACATAATTCATGTCTATAAATGAATGAGTCTTACCACTGCAGTGTAAATTTCTCCCCATCCAGTTCAACAATACCAGGTGGTGGTTGAGTCGACTGAACTGGGACCCTTGTTACTAAGGAGACAAAGAGAAAGACATTTACAAAAGGTTAAACCATTTGCATGACTGACTTCCCGCTGCTGCACTGAAAAGCCAAAGAAAAACAGCAAATTTGTCCACTGATTCATTTGACACATTTAAGTTTGTAGTGCTACCCACGCTATCCACTAGATGGCAGCACACTAATAACTTTGCATGAGCAGCCCCTTGGAGAACAGTCAGTGCAGGAATGACACTTCCAAGGTTGGGGGGAGTAGGGAGTAGGGGTGTTCACTGCAATGCAATGCAATGGGTCACCTGCCAATTCAAAAACTCATGATAATGTGATAAGTGTGGAAAGCTGGTTTTACATCTGCTTTAACTTTGATGCTTATTCCCCCCCTCAGTAGAGGACCCAGTACAGGACACATAGCATTACAGATTCTTTTTTTTTTTATTTGCCACTTACTAGGAGAAACATCTCTTAGCTTCTAGAAATAAATGTTGAAGTGCTTAGACTTTTGTTTAGTTGCAAGTGTTATCTTCATTTTATGCTTCAAACCACATGAATTTTGAACCGTTGCCAACTGTGTCATCACAGACTGGAGAAAGGGCCCAAATATGGCATACTACTCAACCCAGGCCTTCCTCTTTGATGTGCAGTTGTATGATCAATACTTAGAAAGTTAGAGATCACAAGTGTGTGCAATGCAAATGCTGCAGGAAAACTATTACCATCTCAAAAATGAAGGTTGTAAATATTCAGGCATTTTGACTCATCAGTAAAGGATGCAGTGCTGGGCTCCAATATTGGAATATTAAGCGGCTCAGCAACAGGTGAATTCATCAGTGAAATACTGTGAAATGGCAGTCATATGTTTAGACTTTTTGAGCTTACATGTGAAATTAAACAGATTTTTGTCCCGTTCTGCCTCAGACATGTGCAGAGTGAAGCACAGACCTTGTTTGACTGTACGACGTGCTGTTAGTTTAACTGATTTGAATTGAATGACCAAACACCAGATTTGAGCACAAACAAATGTCCTCTTGGTTTCCTGTTGGGTTAAACATTGTGAAGCTGCGCTGTAGTATTTTTAGTTGAAGTATTTAAAAAAGCTTTCTTTACTCCTCTTTCAAACCGTCTGTCACTTTTGGCTAAAATGTGTGTATTGTTCTCCATGAAACAGCTTTTTCCGGTTTTGTTTTTATAGATATAGCATTACCTGGATGACTGAGAAGCTTTATAGCTTTGTACTCATTTGCATTACCTACATGGCCTTCTTAATTTTATTTGCATAAAAAGTCCTCCTCGTGGTGGCTGATGTGCAAAATCTGAACCAACAAAGGTGTTTTAAAAGTTTCATATATGTATAGATTAGTAATTTTTTTTTTTTTTTGTTGAAATGACCGTTTAAGATTACATATCATCACTCATTACAAGAGCTGCACACTCCACTCTAACCAAAACAAAACATTTCCATCTCTTGGTCATTTTCCTGTTTGTCCTGTAGTGGGTAGAATCTATGAACCTTTCTGTCTTGCAAAAAAAAAAAAAAAAGGTTAATGTCGCCTGAGGAGATGTGAAGACGCTTACCCGGTGCTGGTGCTCCCTGCACGGCTGGAGGTACCTGCTCCACCAGCTGTGGTCGAACCTCGGCTGCCTGGTCAGCACTAGCCTGATGCTCGATCAACCGCACTGCCGTTAGGGCGTCAGGTCCAAACGTATGAAGGTCAACCGATACTAGCCGCACTAACAGGTCTAACCAGGGAGAAGGGAAAACAAAAACAGATGCCAGAATTAGCAAATTAGCAAAGCCTAATCTAAACCAGACCCTTAAAGACTTCATGTGTAGAGGCCAAAGACAAATAATCATTTAAAGTAGTTATTCACGAATGGAAAGAGTGATAAAGCTCCACAGCTTGCTTTCAATAAGCATGAGGATATAGTAGATTCATACCTATGCTGCGGTCGACAGAGGCGATCTTGCTGCAGGGAATTTCTCCGAGTTGGGCCAGCAAGTATAGCACCTCCAAGGAGGCCATGAGGAGCATGAGGTCAGGCAAGGTGAGGAGCATCATTACCTCCCTGTATGAGTCCTGGTCCACGTACTCACAGATTAGCACGCCATTGTCTTCTGCTTTGCTGAGATTACCCAGGATCTCCATGGCTATATGACAAACAAATACACACACATTTAACTTAAGATACAGCATTCTACGCAGGCTGACTGTTCAAGATAATCTCTTAGCAAATACTCTCACTAATGGCAGCAATGAAAGAAGCAAACACTTGACGCTTAAAGCTCACCTCTCATTTTCAAGAACCGGTCCCTGGACATCAAGCATTTGGTGATAGTGTGAAAGATCAGATGCGTTGTCCTAAAGTCAACGGGGTCCAGCTGGAGCTGTAAGAAGTTAGAGAAGATTTATACAGTGAGTCAGCTGGCAAGACCTGCAACATTCAGCCTGGTGAACGGCCTTGCTGATATATTTTAGAGCACAGTACAGCACAATAATTTCAATGTGACACAAAAGATTTGACGTTCTTGGTTCCATTGTATAAGAAACTAGAAATGTGCACTAGCAGTATTCACATTATTTACATTAAAGGACCAAACAAAACACTCCAGTATCGTATCTAAGCCCAACCATTCAATTAATAACATCAGTGGCTTGACTGATTATATCGGAGACGCCGTGCACACAGTTTCCCAAAACAGAGTGCAGGCTCATCAATGTGCATCTCTTATTATTAAAACTTATAAGATTAATGTGAAGCAAGCTGCTGTAACGTATTCACTGTCGCTTAAGTCAGCTATTCTCACCATTCGTCATTTCTAAACGCAAGTCTTCTGCATGTTGGTTGGAGTTCAAAGTGAGTCTATGCCTATAACAGCAACAAAATATGATAATTTGCCATGGTCAAATAAATATGTAAATGTTATTCTAAAAGGCAGACTGCTTGGAAGTGACCCAGCACACCATCTGTCCTCATTTCTTAGGAAAGTGTACCTACAGCTAGAGCCGATGATGTTTCTAAACATACCACCAGTCTGTCCTAAATGAACCTGGTAGACATGTCGATGGGATTTTGAGAAAGGGTTTGTTATTTCACAGTGGATCATTTGAATTCAGAACTATGACACATAGTTTTTGTTGAGCAAATAATGTCATTATGAAGTTTATCATTGGCTCGTAAATATATTATCTCAACATTAGTAGTTAGTTTGTTTTCCTGGCTGGTCAACTAAATAACAACGTAAAATCTGTCAAGCTTTCCATCCTTTCACAGCAGGTTATCAACTACAACAATTGCAGGCTTAACTTAAGATCTTGATTTCATACCAACACAGACAAAAGCAGACGTGTCTTTTCTATCCAACAGCTATCGATTTGGTGATCTCAAATGGCAATGATATCACGTTCAGCTACCTACTTAACGGCAGTTTAATAATAAAGATGAGTCACAGTGAATGCTGATATGCTCCTTGGGCTCAGACAAAACAGTTGCTTCTGTTGGCAGTGAGCTACTTAGCTGGACATGCAGCTTATGTTTGAGTAGGCTGTAGTACACGGTCAAATCCATTCCTTGTACTTTTGTTTATTTGCTGGATTTTGGAAAGGATTTATAAAAACAAACAAAACAAAACACCAACTCTTCAAATACTGAGCATTACTGTTACTACAAGTTGACAGAGCTTCTGGGTGCAGATGCTATTGCTATGACTAGATAGAGGGAAGGGTGGGGTTTAGCTAACAGACTGCACTGAATAATGTAATAAACTTTCTCCAAATGACACCGATCACATTAATTTTAAACATATCCTATCAAACTTTGGTTAAAAATGTTTTAGAGTAGAAATTATTTAGTGTAACCTACATTTAGAAGCAAATTTCCCTTTTGACTTTACGTACTTAACACACACTAATACCATCCACCTTTAAAAAAAGTATACTGTATACTGTAACAAAGTATACTGCCATTGAAAAATAGTTTTGACTCTCTCCAACCCCAAAACCCATGGCCTACCTCGGCAGCCACGTTGCCCAACGTGTCGAGACCGAGCTGTCGGAGTGAGATGAGGTTACAGTGGGCACAGAGCAAAAGGAAGCGCAGGCACGTTCGGTTGGCCGCCAGCAGCTTGACGTTGGCCTCCTCGAAGGAGAGGTTTCGAAGGATAACGGCAATCTGCAGCACCCGCTGGGCCTCCATGTCACTGATACCCAGGTTCCGTGGTGGGTGGAAGAGGCTGTGCCAGCGCCCCTCACATGACGTACCATCTGCAGAGAGAAGGAGCGATTTACAGTCCATGGCAGATGAGAGCGTGAGAACATATTTTGCTCGGGATTCAAACAAAGCATATTTGTGTTGTATATAAACACATTACTAAGAATCTCACATGTATACCCCGTGCATCTTTCTTTCACTTTTCTGTGAATTTGTAAAGGGATGTTAAATTCTAAGTGCATCCATGCTTAGGTCCATCAGCACCGAATAAAGCTTAAAAAGAGGACAAATCACATCTCACTCCTTTTTTTTCACAGATATTATCCTGGAAAAAACAGTAAATATGGTCTGCACACATGAGCATGTCTCATGATTGCAGGTGCCAGTGAAAGCACTGTGGGAGCATGCAAGTGTGTACCCTTTTATTGCTTTCTGAGGCTTTTAGCACCAAATGTGTTTACCTTGTGCCGGGCTGCTCTTATCCCAGATCAGCTCCCTGACTTCCGTGTCCTCCACCACCTCTTTCCAGAACTGTTAAAGGAAAGAAGCCGTTAGCAGGCAATTTACATGGATACTAATAATTCAAGTCAATTTATCAGCAGGCAATTTTCAAGCATCACGTAGTATAGGAGTGCTCCGGTCAGCAATTTTGCTGCTGATCAACGATAGCAGGAAGCGCTATTGCCGATACTAATCACAGAGTCTGTCTAAAGCTGCTTCGAAAAAAAAAAAAATGCTTATTTTGACTCATTTATATGCACAGAATGTGGTTCCAAAAATGTCAGGGAAAAAAATGACTGATGTGTCTTTAATACACAAGAACCTGATAGAAGGTGGTACAGCATACATGTGTAAAACATAAAAGCAGGACAAATATAGCTCTGCTTTCCTGTGGAATAAAATAATTATTTTTTAAAAATAGAAACACGTAAATGTGAAATGAACACAGGACACCAAGTTTGAAAATAAATGAAATGATAGTTAAGCGACAAAAATAAATTCCAGTAGACTAAACGTTAATGTATTTCTAGAAACACGCCTTCTTGTCGTCTGCGGTATGATTTGCAGTGCTCAATAGTCACTCACTATCTACACTTGTGCATGGTGCACAGATGTAGACCTTTGCTGCTTGGGCCAGAGCAGAGCAGTCCTATCAAAACCCATTCTTGCGTCATCTGATCGTTCTGATCCAGTCAGAATTGGAGACAAGCCTTCCTCAAGATAACTTCTCAACGTGTCTTTGAGCATGACACGTATTTTATTGGCTGACTGTGACCTCTGACCTCTTGAGGAACAGATGCCACAATAATGCTCTCATGACAGAATGAATTAAATACTGCGCCGCATTACTTTTGAGTCATGACGTGACTTTCATGCATGAATTTTAAACAGACTGAGATCAAAGTGATTCCATTTGGAGTCAAAGATGCCTCAGAGAAAAAAAAAAACTGCTCCCTGAGGTTCCTCCGTAAGAATGAACCAATCTTCACACTGCACAGATCCTCTGTGGTTTTTTAGTAAAAGCGGCATTTAAAATGGCCAAATCAGGAGACGCAGCACACACAAATCGAAGACTTTGTTTAAATACTTTACCCTGACAAAGTCCCGGGAGGTTTTCTCCTTCCAGTCCGTCCCAAATACCCCGGAGAAGCTGCCTAGTGCTACAAAGACACAGGGGAGCGGGTTAGAGGGTGCATGGTATTACTTTTCTTTTTTCACTTGTTCCACATTCCCCCTTTGATGAATTATATTTAGGAGGAGCTAAGAAGAGAGAACCTTTAATCCTAGAACAAAGAGGTGAAAAGGGCACCAAATTGGGAAAGTGCTTGCAGTCCTACCACCAAATAACCTCCCTTCTTTAGGGCTGTATAATTAAAATAAAAGAATCATTTGAAAATGATTTTAAATGATATCATACACTACCCCTGTGAAATACAACACTGTTCTCATATGTTAATTGTGCACCTTACAACTTATAGAGAGGCTCCCAGTGCAGACTTAATGTAACATAACCTAAATAATAATAATACTGGGGTGAACTTACAGTCGTCGAAGACACCAGCGTGTGCTAGCAGCAACGTGACCAGTTTGGGGTCCTTGTCCAGCTGCATGGCGTGCTTACTCTCGTTGGAAAGCAGAGTGCAAACATTGACAGCAAAGTCCACTTCGTTGGGTAGGCCCGAAAGGAGCGACAGCACCAGTTTGTTGTAGTCACACGGGGGAACAAAATCCGTAGACAGCCCATAGCTTTGGCGGAGATAGTCTGGGGGGGGGAGGGAGACAGGACATTACGTTATTAGTTATTAGAGTTATTACGCACGTTACTTGGCCCAGCAGTGAGGTGAGTGGAACTTTCTGGGCAAGTTGTAAATAAACGGCTGGCAAAAATAGCTGTGATAACAAAATTAAATATACAGTCAAGATTTCCAAAATGAAGCTTATATATCTTAAACAGGAGAAAAATAACTTCTGATTTAAAGCAACAAAATAAAAGAAGCATTATGTCGCAAACTGGTTTGACGTATAGAGCATAATGTTGTTAATGTGAAATATAAACCACTGTCATGTAGGGCTGGGTTTAAATCAAATTGACCTTCATTTTAAAGATCTGATATTGATTCATATAATCCTGGTTTTGCAGGACATGTCTCGTGAGATCGCGCAATGAGATTAGCTCCCATGTGATAAAGATCCAAAACATGACAGAGGCTCCAGCTCTGGGAGCACCGTCAGGCCTCAGAGCTCATGTGTGGCAGCATTGGGGGTTTAAAATCTGTCTGTGAAGGAGATTCAGTACAAGTATTGCTGGCAATGACTAGCCCAGTAAAGAGGAAACCTTTCAGCTATCTTTGTCTGTTCTTCAGCGTACTACTGTTGCCTCTGCACACCTTCATCCAGTTTAACTCAGATTTATTTGTCCTTCAACTGAGTTTTAAGCAAACCAAATGGGGCATTAAGCTGATCAGCAAAAGCTTTCTTTAGTTCAAATGAGTTTGTGAGCCGTGTCTCGTCTAACTAACAAGGAACATGTTCTCTAACTTTTAATTGAGTTTGTTTGACTGGACTTCCAAGATGGCCTTTTTATAATTAAAATGCCTCTACCTTGTAACTCTAGGTGTGTGGGAAAGCATTCCTGTGTTGAAGGTCATTAGGAAGAAGAAGAAGTGAAAGTGTAGTCATCTTGACAACAAAGACACCAAGATTCTCTCCTGTGCCATTGTTTGATTTCCTGCTATCTGTCACTTTGGGAGCATTAGGTGTCATTTTCCATACAGTGGGTATTTCAATTTGATGCTGTATCTTTGTGGACTGCTGCCTCTGGAAACCAATCATAACCGAGAGGGGAGCCCTACTGAGTGAATTTGATTTCCTTGCTGAAAAGGTTTGTGCAGCAAATGTAATTCAGCTGAGTTGATATTACAGCAGCTTCATTCAAAAGCTGCCTGCCTGTGCTCGTCCTCCAGCACCTGCAGCGAGCCAGTGCTGCACAGAGGTGCAGACGACTGATGTACTACAACTCATCTGACAGACAGGGCTTTATGAGCAAAATGAATTAACAGTTGTCGCAGGCCTGGGAGACAACAGGGCAAACCAAAGCTCTGTGAGAGACTTTCAGAGGAACTGTCAAAGAATTTACCATGGCTGAGCCTGCCAAGCCATTACGGCACGGCTTCAACCTAACCGTTCTCACTTACATTTAAATTCAGAGCCTGGGGTAAAGACGCTGTTCATTTCAGAAAGGTCCAGGAAAAACTGAACCAGTAAAATCAGACAGTATCGTCTTACTGCAGACATATCTGTGTCAGCGTGCGAAGAAGAAGAAGAAGAAATGAGAAAACGCACTAACTAGGTTTGAGGTCATTCAGAAACGGTAACACCGTTATCTGTACAGTCCCATCATAAATGTGAGGCATCTGTATAATGATATGTGTTGTTATCAGAAAATACAAACATCAATATTGGCTTCAAATGAGTGTAGTGC